>JAHIAM010000490.1:0-115265 GCA_021605205.1 Aegilops longissima
TGAGTCGCTAGTTATGATAAGAGACTTTGGCTCTTATTACACATGAAGAACACGGTGGAGATGATTACGATCGAGGCGCAATACATGGCTCTGAAGATCTTGGGTATGAATGTTTAGTTGCTCAACGTGTTTTAGTGTCAGGTTCACAAGCTGAGCAAAATCGGAGGCATAACTTGTTCCATACAAAGGGAGTTGTGAAGGAGCGTTCTATTAGCGTCATCATAGATGGAGGGCTGCAACAACTTGGCTAGCATGGATATGGTGGAAGCTTTCTCTCACCACAAGACCACATCCACATCCTTACTACATCCAATGGTTCAACAACAGCGGCAAGGTTAAGGTAACACGTCTTGTTAGTGTGCATTTTAGTATCTCTACATATCTGATTATGTTGATTGTGATGTGGTACCTATGCAAGCATGTTCCTTATTACTTGGTAGACCATGGCAATTTGATAAAAATTCTGTACACCATGGTAGAAACAATCAGTATACTCTTGTTCACAAGGATAAAAATATTACTTTGCTTCCTATGACTCCTGATTCCATTTTGAAAGATGATATTAATCGAGCTAATAAAGCAAAACAGGAGAAAAATAAGAGTGAAAATCAGATTGTGGCAAAAGAATTTGAGCAACAAATGAAGCCTAATAATAAACCATCTAATGTTGCTTCGAAATTAAACTGAAAAGTGCATGTTTATTTGCCACCAAATCGATATTGATGAGCTAGATTCTAGCAAATCTGTTTGCTATGCTTTTGTGTGCAAAGAGGCATTATTTTCATTCGAGGGCGTGCCTTCCTCTTTGCCCCTGCTTCACTAACATTTTGCGAGAGTTTGGCGTCTTCCCACAAGGCGTGCCAGGATTACCACCTATTAGGAATTGAGCATCAAATTGACTTAATTCCGGTGCATCGCTACCCAACGCCACCATATCATACCAATCCGGAGGAGGCGAAGGAGATTATCGTCAAATCGGAGCTGCTCGACAAAGGTTATATCGCGAATCTCTTAGTCCTTGTCTGTTCCTATTATACTAGTGCCTAAAAAGGATGGTGCGTCGTATGTGTGTTGATTGTAGAGGCATTAATAATATTACTATTCGTTATCGTCATCCTATTCCTAGGCTGATGATATGCTTGATGAATTGAGTGGCTCTACAATATTCTCCAAAGTTGATTTGCGTAGTGGATACCATCAAATTGTATGAAATTGGGAGATGAATGGAAAACAGCATTTAAAACTAAGTTTGGATTATATGAGTGGTTAGTCATGCCTTTTGGGTTAACTAATGCACCTAGTACTTTCATGAGATTAATGAGCGAAGTTTTCGTGCTTTCATTGGACGATTTATGGTAGTTTACTTTGATGATATCTTGATTTATAGCAAATCTTTGGAAGAACATTTGGAACATTTCGTGCTGTTTTTAATGCTCTGTGATGCCGTTTGTTTGGTAACCTTGGGAAGTGCACCTTTTGCACCGACCGAGTATCTTTTCTTGGCTATGTTGTTACTCCACAAGGAATTGAAGTTGATAAAGCCAAGATTGAAGCTATTGAGAGTTGGCAGCCCAAAGCAGTCACACAAGTGAGGAGTTTTCTTGGACTCGCTGGTTTCTATAGGCGTTTGTGAGAGACTTTAGCACCATTGCTGCACCTCTCAATGAGCTTACAAAGAAGGATGTGCCTTTTGTTTGGGGTACCGCACGGGAAGAAGCTTTCACGGTATTGAAAGATAAGTTGACACATGCTCCTTACTCCAACTTCGACTTTAATAAAACTTTTGAGCTTGAATGTGATGCTAGTGGAATTGGATTAGGAGGTGTGTTATTACAAGATGGAAAACCTGTTGCATACTTTTACGAAAAATTGAGTGGGCCTAGTCTGAACTATTCTACTATGACAAAGAATTATATGCTCTTGTTGGACTTTAGAGACATGGCAACATTATTTATGGCCCAAAATTTGTTATACATTCGATCATGAATCTTTGAAACATATTAAAAGTCAAGCTAAACTGAATGAACATGCTAAATGGGTTGAATTCATTGAGACTTTCCTTATGTCATTAAACACAAGAAGGGTGAAAATGTTATTCATGCTTTGTCTTCGCTATACTATGCTTTCACAACTTGACTTCAAAATATTTGGTTTGGAGACCATCAAAGATCAATATGTGCATGATGCTGATTTTAAAGATGTAATGCAGAATTGTAAAGAAGGAAGAACATGGAACAAGTTCGTTATTAATGATGGTTTTGTGTTCCGTGCTAACAAGCTATGCATTCCCTAGCTCTTTATCTTTTGTTGTTGCGGGGAGGCATGGAGGAGGATTAATGGGACACTTTGGCGTCGAAGGCGGAGGATATATTGCTACACATTTCTTTTGGCCAAAGATGAGGCGGGATGTTGGGTTTTGTTTTGCACTACATGTCAAAAAGCTAAGTCCGACTCAATCCTCATGGTTTATATATGCCTTTGCCGTGCCTAGTGTTCCTTGGGAGGATATATCTATGGACTTTGTTTTGGTTTACCTCGAACAAAGGGGGGGATGCATATTTGTTGTCGTGGATAGATTCAAAATGGCACACTTTATACCATGTCATAAGGATGATCTTTGTTAATGTTGCTGATTTGTTCTTTTGAAATTATTAAACCATGGTGTGCCAAATACTATTGTTTCAGATCGTGATACTAAATTTCTTAGCCACTTTTGGAGATGTTTATGGGCTAAGTTGGGGACTAAACGCTTTTAGTACTACTTGTCACCCAAGGATGGACAATGGTAGTCAATAGAACATTGTCTACTATGCTTAGGGCTGTTTTGGAATAATAAGAAAATGTGGGAAGAATGCTTGCCTCATATTGAATTTGCTTATAATCGTTCATTGCATTCTACTACTAAGATGTGCCCTTTTGAAATTGTGTATGGCTTCCTACCTCGTGCACCTATTGATTTGTTGCCTCTTCCATCTTGGAAAGGTTAATTTTGATGCTAAGGGCGTGCTGAATTGATTTTAAAAATGCAAGTTAACTAAGGAAAACATTAGGGTTGAATGCTAAATATAAACTTGTTGGAGATAAGGGTAGAAAACATGTTGTCTTTGCACGGAGATCTTGTTTGGTTACATTTCGTGAGATAGGTTTCCTATTTGCATAAATCAAAGCTAATGCCCGTCTTGATGGTCCATTTAAGGTGTTAGAAAATAAATGATAATGCATATAAACTTGAGCTGCACCAGATTTTGGGGTTAGTCCCACTTTTAACATTGGATTTGAAGCCTTATTTGGGTGAAAGATGAGCTTCGTGGGGCGACTTCATTTCAAGAAGGGAGGATGATGAGGACATCAATACCATTGTTACACCCACAACCCCTCTTTAATCTTGGACCAATTTAGAGCTCATGCCCAATTGAATTATCGGTACTTTCGTTTCTTGGTAGATTCCAATGTTCATGAGAATATGATCTGCCTAAATTGGATACATTTGTTTTGCTTACAAATGAAGGGCCTACCATGGACAAGAAAGATGAACCTTGGAGCAAGTTCAAGCATGGAGATGTTGGCATGCGCAAAGGGAACAAACGGAGTTACAAGTGATGATTCCGGACTTTGAACCACCCTAATGAGTGCATGAGGCCTTGGAGAAATATACAAGATGCCACTTCATAATATTGTCCATAGGCTATTCTAGGTCTCGTCACCTTATTATTGGGCCAGGATGTAATTTCGAAATACTTAAGTATAGGCTGTTTTTAGAGTCCGTATGTGGGGAAACAAGAGTTAGGGTTGATTTGGGACCCCACCACCAAGGGCCACGAAATTCCCCCTCTTCCTCCAATATAACCCTTAGGGCACCGTTTAGACCTTGGGTTTTGTTTAGATTAAAGTTAATAGCTGCAACCCGTGCCGTTTGTGTTCAACGACCGGACAAAGCGCCGAACCCCACCTTGATCAATAAAGCTTTCATCTTATATTGCAATATCCAGTTGCAATCTCATGCAATCTCCCAATTCCAAATGGAATGACAGATAGCACTTGACTTTCAGTAGCAAATACACCCTATCGGAATAAATTTGGTGTAGGTAAATATTCTTGATCGATGCAAAGAGGAATATGAGTACAGAGGAATGCTTAAAGCAATTCAGTCTGACATGAGTTTAATCAAAACATGGTCTAACCCAAGGGTATATGAACACCCTTGGACGTCCAACATAGTGTTGGGGTCGAAATCCAACTTATCTCTAACTTTCCTAACTTAAACGAATCTATCTGAAAAAACTGGCAGAAACAACCGCCGCATTGTCTGGGTGACTGCGACTCGCTCACCGCGAATCGTGGGATGCGGGTATACAATTTGGAAAGAACACGAGTCAGGCTTTCCAAATTGTATTTAAACGCCTTATTTGGAGCATAGACACAGATTCTGCACGTATATCAATTGCGGGCCTCCTGGCTGTCAATCCGAGTCCGGTTCTGATTTTCCTTCTGTTTATATTGTGCACCTCGTGCACTTGTTGATATTAGACATCAGTAGAAGTTCTTCTTGCTGCAATTCTTCATCTCCACGTGCCAAGCTTGCCTTCTCTTCAAATCTGATCATACAAATATGCAAAGATTTAGGCAGTATAAAATTCAGATTAATACAAATGTCAGATTCAACTAAGAGCGAATTCACCTGTTGTTCAAGTAGTTTTGCACGTGCTCTTGTAATTGGTCCAATTCTGATTTCATTGGACTTGTCTTGTGCAATATCATCTTTAATTGAAAATGATGGTAAAGGAGTAGGGATGTCCTCGTGATGTAGGGTGGAACCCTAGATGGCCGATCTTTCACGAAAGGAGTGGATCCCAACTAAGAACACGAAGAACACGAGGGGAAAACGAGGGGAAACACAAGAGAATCACTCAAACCAACAAGATTCGATTACACATGCGCTAGATCCAAGAACACAAAGAGATACACATGATCCAAGGTCAACAAAGGACGATACAAAGGTAAACGGTTCTTCTCCTAGAAGGAGGTCTTGATGGGGCCACCCAAGAGGGGGTCTTGAATCCAAGTTGATCTTCTCCGAAGAGGGGCCGCAGTCTCTCTCGAGGAGGAGATCCGTATGGATGAGCAATGCTCTATCTCACAAATGAGCTAAACCAATGCTAACCCTAGCTAGAATGAGGTGGGGGAGTATATATAGTCTAAGTCCACGAAGGGGTAAGTGAGAGGGGGGATACATGGGCCCTAGGCCCGCTCTCTGCGCGCAGGCAGGGCGGTAGTACCGCTGATCGGCGGTAGTGCCGCTTGGGCTGAGCGGTAGTGCCGGACCCGGATCGTGCGAACACTGGTATTTGTCGGGTTAAGCGGCAGTGGCGAGCGGCAGTGGGGGCGGTAGTACCGCTTACGGGGGGCGGTTGTACCGCTCGTCCTGGTGGCTGGAGCTTCTTGGGCAGCTCTTCTTCTTATCCTTCTTCGCGTCCATCTTCTCCTTCCGAACCGTCTTGATCCTTAGCTTCTCCAAGGTACCTGAGTATGCAAAGTGTCTCCGTTTGAGGTAGCAACCATGTCTCGTGTATGGAAAGTGGTAGTTCGGAAAGGAGAGATGTCACCTCAGTTTCGAGAGCTCTTGCACGTGCTCGAGTCATGGGTCCACTAGACACTTGGTGGGACGAAGATAGGTCCATGGGGATGACCTTGGGATGCTCCGCATCATCTCCCCTCCCTTGGGGAAGATCCGACCTCGGATCGAAATCCTCATCACCATGGTATGGGGAAAGATCTTTGATGTTGAAGATGTCGCTCACGGAGTACTTGTCTCGTGGGATGTCGATCTTGTATGCGCTGTTGTTGTAGCGTGCTAGCACCTTGAATGGTCCATCGGCTCATGGTAGAAGATTGGACTTGCGTTCGTTGGGGAAGCGGTCCTTGCGAAGGTGTAGTGATGACCCACAAGTATAGGGGATCTATCGTAGTCCTTTCGATAAGTAAGAGTGTCGAACCCAACGAGGAGCAGAAGGAAATGATAAGCGGTTTTCAGCAAGGTATTCTCTACAAGTACTAAAATAAGTGGTAACAGATAGTTTTGTGATAAGATAAATTGTAACGAGCAACAAGCAACAAGAGTAAATAAAGTGCAGCAAGGTGGCCCAATCCTTTTTGTAGCAAAGGACAAGCCTGGACAAACTCTTATAATAGGAAAAGCGCTCCCGAGGACACATGGGAATATCGTCAAGCTAGTTTTCATCACGTTCATATGATTCGCGCTCGGTACTTTGATAATTTGATATGTGTGTGGACCGGTGCTTGGGTGTTGTTCTTACTTGAACAAGCATCCCACTTATGATTAACCTCTATTGCAAGCATCCGCAACTACAACAAAAGTATTAAGGTAAACCTAACCATAGCATGAAACATATGGATCCAAATCAGCCCCTTACGAAGCAACACATAAACTAGGGTTTAAGCTTCTGTCACTCTAGCAACCCATCATCTACTTATTACTTCCCAATGCCTTGCTCTAGGCCCAAAAAATGGTGAAGTGTTATGTAGTCGACGTTCACATAACACCACTAGAGGCTAGACAACATACATCTCATCAAAATATCGAACGAATTCCAAATTCACATGACTACTAATAGCAAGACTTCTCCCTTGTCCTCAGTTACAAACGTAACTACTCACAAATCATATTCATGTTTATAATCAGAGGAGTAATAATATGCATAAAGAATCTGAACATATAATCTTCCACCAAATAAACCAATTAGTATCAACTACAAGGAGTTATCAACACTACTAGCAACCTAGTAGCACCAATCCCGGACTTGGAGACAAGAATTGGATACAAGAGATGAACTAGGGTTTTGAGAGGAGATGGTCTTTGGTGAAGATGTTGATGGAGATTGCCCTCTCCCAATGAGAGGGCGTTGGTGATGACGATGGTGATAATTTCCCCCCCGAGGGAAGTGTCCCAATGAGCAGCTCTGCGGAGCCCTAGATTGGTTCCGCCAAGGTTCCGCCTCGTGGCGGTGAGTCTCGTCCCGAAAGGTTGCTTCCTCTTTTTTTCTTGATGAAAGACTTCATATAGAAGAAGATGGGCGTCGGAGAGCCACCAGGGGGCCCACGAGGTAGGGTGGCACGCCCTAGGAGGGGGGGCACCCCCACCCTCGTGAGCAGGGTGTGGGCCCCCTGGCCTTCATCTTTGGTGACGATTTTTCTTTATTTATTTTAAGATATTCCGTGGAGTTTCAGGACTTTTGGAGTTGCATAAAATAGGTCTCAATATTTGCTCCTTTTCCAAATTTGAATTTCATTGCGGCGTTCTCCCTCTTCATGTAAACCTTGTAAAATAAAGAGAATAGCCATAAGTATTGTGACATAACGTGAAATAACAACCCATAATGCGATAAATATTGATATAAAAGCATGATGCAAAATGGACGTATCAACTCCCCCAAGCTTAGACCTCGCTTGTCCTCAAGCAAAAAGCCGATAACAATAAATATGTCCTCATGTTTAGAGGTAGAGGCGTCGATAAAAATAAAATACGGACATGAAGGCATCATGATTGTTCTCATAACAGCAACACATATAGATTTTGTCATATGATTACTTATGTTCAAGTGATGATCTTTTCACAATGCAAAAGTATGAATCAGAAACCTTATTGAGCACCAACAATTTATAACCTCAGTCATTGAAGCAATTGCAATTTATAATAACATCGGAAAGAGTCTATGTCAGAGCTTAAATGCAAGTCCACATACTCAACTATCATTTAGTCCTTCATAATTGCTAACACTCACGCAATACTTGTGGTTACGGAGTTTTAATCGGACACAGAGAGAGATAGGGGCTTATAGTTTTGCCCCACAACCTTTTACCTCAAGGGTAATGTCAACAATAATAATTCATGCTCCCCTACATCCAATTAGATATATATATCATGTTCTTTCCAACATGCTGGGCTTGCCAAAGGATAAAATGAAAAAGGAAAGGTGAAGATCACCGTGACTCTTGCATAAGGTAGAGGATAATAATAAAAGATAGGCCCTTCGCAGAGGGAAGCAGAGGTTGCCATGCGCTTTTATGGTTGGATGCACAGAATCTCAATGCGAAAGAACGTCACTTTATATTGCCCCTTGTGATATGAACCTTTATTATGCAGTCTGTCGCTTTTATTACTTCCACATCACAAGATCGTATAAAGCTTATTTCTCCCACACCAATCAATCATACATGTTTAGAGCAATTTTTATTGCTTTGCACCGATGACAACTTACTTGAAGGATCTTACTCAATCCATTGGTAGATATGGTGGACTCTCATGGCTAAACTGGTTTAAGGGTATTTGGAAGCACAAGTAGTATCTCTACTTGGTGCTGAGAATTTGGCAAGCATGAGGGGGAAAGGCAGGCTCAACATGTTAGAGGATCCATGACAACATACTTTATCTCAGATATAAGAAAACATAACTCATCACGTTGTCTTCCTTATCCAACATCAACTCTTTAGCATGTTATATTTTAAAAGATGTCAATGATAATATATCTATATGTGAAACCTCTCTTTCCTTATTACTTCCTATTAATTGCAACAATGACCAAAGCTATATTTGCCAACTCCCAACAACTTTTAATCATCATACTCTTTCTATGTGAAGTCATTACTCTCAATAAGATCAATATGAACTCTTTGTTTCTTTTTATTTTTTTTCTTCTTTTTTTCTCTTATTCACCCAAGATCATGGCAAAATAATCAAGCCCTTGACTCAACTAACTTTATTATATATATAGCTCACGGACTCGATTACATAGAGAGATCATAAAGCAAAACTCAAAACTAGATCATGCCATAAACTTTATTCTACTAGATCAAGATACTACTAAAAGGATCGAACTAAGAAGAACGGTAAAGATAGGAGTTGTGATGGTGATACGATACCGGGGCACCTCCCCCAAGCTTGGCAGTTGCCAAGGGGAGTGCCCATACCCATGTGATTATGCCTCCTTCGTTGTCGAAGAAGGTGGAGGTGTTGTTGATGATGCGGGCTTGTCATCCACCTTCCATGGCATAGGCTCACCATCATAGAAGGATGATCGAGTCTCCGGAATCCTCAAATCTGCAGCCAAACTCATCCTTTTGAATCTATTTTCATACTCACAGTTTTGATTTTGCAGATCATAGATTTGGCTTGGAGGTGCTCGATCTTCTCATGTAGCTTGAAGATGGCCTCCTCGGTGTTCTTGGCATCCGGCTCGTAGTTGTTGGTGAACTCCGCGAGCATCGTGTGGCTAGCGTTGATTCCATGCTCCACCATCCTCTGGCACTTGAAAACTTGTTGCTCCATTGCTTCGAGCCTCGACTCCACGCTTCCGGTTCCCTTTGGTCCCTCAGCATCGCGGATGTGCAGCAACCCATCACGCATCTCAATGGTTCGAGGGTGTCGCAGCACCTCCGTGAGGTAAGGGTTGATCACCTTCTTGAAGAACTTGTCCTTGGAAGCACTTGGGGACGTCATGATGATCTAGACCTGTCAGAAAAATAGCTTGAAACAAGAACAGGAGAGATTTGCGTGATACGGTGATGAGGACATCAATACCATTGTTACACCCACAGCCCCTGCTGCTATACATACTGGACCAATTACTAGAGCTCGCGCACGCCAATTGAATTATCAGGTACTTTCGTTTCTTGGTAACGATTCCAATGTTCATGAGAATATGATGCTGCCTAAATTGGATACATTTGTTTTGCTTACAAATGAAGGGCCTACCATGGACAAGAAAGATGAACCTTGGAGCAAGTTCAAGCATGGAGATGTTGGCATGCAAGGGGAACAAACGGAGTTACAAGTGATGATTCGATGCTTTGAAGCCACCCTAATGAGTGCATGAGGCCTTGGACGAAATATACAAGATGCCACTTCATAATATTCGTCCATAGGCTATTCTAGGTGCTGCGTCACCTTATTATTGGGCCAGGCCCATGTAATTTCGAAATACTTAAGTATAGGCTGTTTTTAGAGTCCGTATGTGTGGGGAAACAAGAGTTAGGGTTGATTTCGGACCCCTCCACCAAGGGCCACGAAATTCCCCCCCTCTTCCTCCATATATACAGCCCTTAGGGCACCGTTTAGACCCGGGGGTTTTGTTTAGATCAAAAGTTCGCCATAGCAGCAACTTCGCGTACTTCGTTTGTGTTCAACAACCAGACCAAGGCGTCACAGAACCCCACCTTCATTAATAAAGCTTTCCTCTTATATTCGCAATATCCAGATTGCAATCTTAGTTTCTTGCTTGTTCTTCGTTTGCTCGCAGGAAACAGGCCCTCGTGGTCGAGTTGATCGTGCTCGGCGTGGTCAATAACCCTCGGAAGTTGGTTTAGCGATTGCTAAGGCATAGCGTCTCGCCGCGTCACGTGGTCGGATCGTCAAGGTCGACTCCCACAAAAGCGATAGCCACCATCTCATCGAAACATCTGGACACCTTTGCCTCTATCAAGTGGTATCAGATTTTCAGGTTGCTCGGTGAGATTTTACAGTTTTTCGTAGATTAGATCGAGTCTGTTCTTCATACCTAAAGTCCACGAAAAAGCCACACAAAAAAAATTTAGGGTTAGTTCATCATATCCGAACCAATCTGAGCCTTTGCATAATCTTTTTAGGGTTTTGCTTTGTTGAATTTGCGGTTGCATCGTCGTGTCTAGTTGCTGGTCTTAGCGTCTAGTCTTTTAGAGTTTCGAGTTCTGGTCATAAGTTGTCACGCCGCCACCGCACCATCATCATCGCCCCTGCCACCTACCACCAATCCGTGTCCGTATACCACCACCGATCCATATCCATATACTACCACCGCTACCACCACCGCTGCCATATACCACCACCATATATCCACCACCAATCCGAGTTCCTTGCATATTAGGTTTGTTTTCGAGATCCATCTAGTTTCCGATTTGTGTTTTCCTTGCCGGAGTAGGTTTGGGAAAAAAAATTTCAAAACGCACTTGTCAAAAATTTTTACGGCTATCCTATTTTTAGGTGTTTATAAGCGTATTGAGGCGATCGCCGTTATAGAAAGTTTTTTGACCCGTTTCGGTTTTTGGTCGGGCGTTGAAAATTTTTTTGTCAAAAAATTTCGTGCCCATCTGTCGGTTTGACCTCGGAAGAGTTTTGAGACACTCGCCATTATAGTGATTTTTGCAAAAAAAAAGAGCGCAAAAAAAAAAGCGCAAAAAAAAGCGAAAAAAAATCCAGTGTGCTTTTCCCTTGTTTACGTGCAACGCCGTGATTTTGTTAGTGTTCTAGGCTCGCGTCTCTAGCACGGTCTAGCCTAGGACCAGCATAATACCGTCGTTGGCGTTTATTCAACTTTGCATCTCGAATTGATTATTGCTGACCCTTTTGCTACCATATTATAAGCCTTCCCAGCTCCACATACATCTACATCGTCGTTTGACTCTCCACAGTAATCGCTCTATCCAAGCTTTGAGAGTTTTGACTACATCGGTTGCGATCACCTTTCTTCTTTGGTAAGAACTGGTAAGAATTTGAGATTTGCTTGACGGTTTGTGATTGTCCACCACACCACCACCACCACTTCCTAGTAGTCTGTGAATCATATTCTTGTGTGTTTCTATTGCTGCTAACCATGGCAGGATCACAAGCCGGCGAGACTGATTGGGAGAACATGACAAACAAAGCGCTACATGATAAGTTTCAACAAATGATGAGTGGGCAGGTGGAAGATGTGCTAAATAGATTTGAAGAGGCCATGGAGAAGATAGATGGCATTGAGAAGGCGTTGAAACGAAGCTCGATAACAAGTTTAATGAATTGCTGTGCGTCTACCACCACCACCACCGGCTGCACTAACGCACCTCTACTACAACAACACGGACTACCTCCACGTCGTGAAGCAACCCTTTGCCGAGCTTCCGTGTCCCTCTTGACTGGCCAAGCTGCTGGTGCTGCTTTGTTGATATACGTGGCTCCTGCTGCTGCGGCGGGGAGGATGATTATGTGAGCTTACGAGGATGAGGTTGATCAACATCGAACTACGTGCAACCACCAGCACCACAACCACCGGTCGTCCACATGCAAATAATGGCGATGTTGGGCTCCCCTTGAGTGCGAGATCATGACCATCTCCTAAACTGAAATTGAATATTCCACCATTTGAGGGTAGATATGTTCTGATATATATCTTACTTGGGAATTAGAAACTGAACAACGATTTACATGTTTACAATATCACGAGGAGAGGCGTGTTCTGCTGCTGTTTGTGCTTTCACTAGCTTTGCATGTGTTTGGTGGTCGAACATTGTAGATTATATCCTGTTCCAGCTACTTGGGCTGCTTTGAAAACTGCTATGCGTGCTCGTTGGGTTCCTCCATATTATCAACGTGAATTACTTCAAAAATTGCAGCGCTTAAGACAAGGAAAAATTCGGTGAAGAATATTATCGGGAATTACAAACTGGCTTGATTAGATGTGGTATTGTTGAGGAGAATGAAGCTATGCTTGCACGTTTTACGGGTGGATTAAATAGAGAGATTCAAACCATTCTAGACTACAAGGATTATAATAATATCACTCGATTATTCCATCTTGCTTGTAAAGCTGAGCGTGAAGTGCAGGATCGGCAGAGCGTTGGCGCGGACTAACTTTTCTGCAGGTCGACCTTCATCATGGACACCACGTGCATCATCTACTTCCACACGTTCTACTACACGGCACCTCCGTCGGCTGCCACCTCCAACCGTGATACAAGAAAGCGAGGCACAACCACCACTATCGCCAAGAGCACACTGCTTTGGGCCTACAGAGCTCTTCTTCTTCCATGGCGTCAGCAGGGCACACAAGTGATATTATTTGTCGTCGTTGTAAGGGAAGAGGACATTTTTGAGAGAATGCCAATCTCAGCGTGTGATGATTGCTCACGAGGATGGTGGGTATGAGTCCGCTAGTGACTATGATGAAGAGACTTTGGCTCTTATTACACATGAAGAACACGGTGGAGATGATTACGATCTTGAGGCGCAATACATGGCTGCTGAAGATCTTGGCAGGTATGAATGTTTAGTTGCTCAACGTGTTTTGAGTGTGCAGGTTACACAAGCTGAGCAAAATCAGAGGCATAACTTGTTCCATACAAAGGGAGTTGTGAAGGAGCGTTCTATTAGCGTCATCATAGATGGAGGAGCTGCAACAACTTGGCTAGCATGGATATGGTGGAGAAGCTTTCTCTCACCACAAGACCACATCCACATCCTTACTACATCCAATGGTTCAACAACAGCGGCAAGGTTAAGGTAACACGTCTTGTTAGTGTGCATTTTAGTATCTCTACATATGCTGATTATGTTGATTGTGATGTGGTACCTATGCAAGCATGTTCCTTATTACTTGGTAGACCATGGCAATTTGATAAAAATTCTGTACACCATGGTAGAAACAATCAGTATACTCTTGTTCACAAGGATAAAAATATTACTTTGCTTCCTATGACTCCTCATTCCATTTTGAAAGATGATATTAATAGAGCTAATAAAGCAAAACAGGAGAAAAATAAGAGTGAAAATCAGATTGTGGCAAAAGAATTTGAGCAACAAATGAAGCCTAATAATAAACCATCTAATGTTGCTTCGAAATTAAACTGAAAAGTGCATGTTTATTTGCCACCAAATCTGATATTGATGAGCTAGATTCTAGCAAATCTGTTTGCTATGCTTTTGTGTGCAAAGAGGCATTATTTTCATTCGAGGGCGTGCCTTCCTCTTTGCCCCCCGCTGTCACTAACATTTTGCAGGGAGAGTTGATGTCTTCCCACAAGGCGTGCCACCGGATTACCACCTATTCGAGGATTGAGCATCAAATTGACTTAATTCCGGTGCATCGCTACCAACCGCGCACCATACCGTACCAATCCGGAGGAGGCGAAGGAGATTATCGTCAATCACAGGAGCTGCTCGACAAAGGTTATATCTGCGAATCTCTTAGTCCTTGTGCTGTTCCTATTATACTAGTGCCTAAAAAGGATGGTACGTCGGCGTATGTGTGTTGATTGTAGAGGCATTAATAATATTACTATTCGTTATCGTCATCCTATTCCTAGGCTAGATGATATGCTTGATGAATTAAGTGGCTCTACAATATTCTCCAAAGTTGATTTGCGTAGTGGATACCATCAAATTCGTATGAAATTGGGAGATGAATGGAAAACAGCATTTAAAACTAAGTTTGGATTATATGAGTGGTTAGTCATGCCTTTTGGGTTAACTAATGCACCTAGTACTTTCATGAGATTAATGAGCGAAGTTTTCGTGCTTTCATTGGACGATTTGTGGTAGTTTACTTTGATGATATACTGATTTATAGCAAATCTTTGGAAGAACATTTGGAACATTTACGTGCTGTTTTAATGCTCTCGTGATGCACGTTTGTTTGGTAACCTTGGGAAGTGCACCTTTTGCACCGACCGAGTATCTTTTCTTGGCTATGTTGTTACTCCACAGGAATTGAAGTTGATAAAGCCAAGATTGAAGCTATTGAGAGTTGGCGCAGCCCAAAGCGGTCACACAAGTGAGGAGTTTTCTTGGACTCGCTGGTTTCTATAGGCGTTTTGTGAGAGACTTTAGCACCATTGCTGCACCTCTCAATGAGCTTACAAAGAAGGATGTGCCTTTTGTTTGGGGTACCGCATGGGAAGAAGCCTTCACGGTATTGAAAGATAAGTTGACACATGCTCCTTTACTCCAACTTTCGACTTTAATAAGACTTTTGAGCTTGAATGTGATGCTAGTGGAATTGGATTAGGAGGTGTGTTATTACAAGATGGCAAACCTGTTGCATACTTTTACGAAAAATTGAGTGGGCCTAGTCTGAACTATTCTACTTATGACAAAGAATTATATGCTCTTGTTAGGACTTTAGAGACATGGCAACATTATTTATGGCCCAAAGAATTTGTTATACATTACGATCATGAATCTTTGAAACATATTAAAAGTCAAGCTAAACTGAATCGTAGACATGCTAAATGGGTTGAATTCATTGAGACTTTCCCTTATGTCATTAAACACAAGAAGGGTAAAGAAAATGTTATTCTTGATGCTTTGTCTCGTCGATATACTATGCTTTCACAACTTGACTTCAAAATATTTGGTTTGGAAACCATCAAAGATCAATATGTGCATGATGCTGATTTTAAAGATGTAATGCAGAATTGTAAAGAGGGAAGAACATGGAACAAGTTCGTTATTAATGATGGTTTTGTGTTCCGTGCTAACAAGCTATGCATTCCTGCTAGCTCTGTTAGTCTTTTGTTGTTGCAGGAGGCGCATGGAGGAGGATTAATGGGACACTTTGGCGTGAAGAAGGCGGAGGATATACTTGCTACACATTTCTTTTGGCCAAAGATGAGGCGGGATGTTGAGCGTTTTGTTGCTCGCTGCACTACATGTCAAAAAGCTAAGTCACGACTCAATCCTCATGGTTTATATATGCCTTTACTGTGCCTAGTGTTCCTTGGGAGGATATATCTATGGACTTTGTTTTAGGTTTACCTCGAACAAAGAAGGGAGGATAGCATATTTGTTGTCGTGGATAGATTCTCGAAAATGGCACACTTTATACCATGTCATAAAAGCGATGATCTTTGTTAATGTTGCTGATTTGTTCTTTCGTGAAATTATTAAGCTTGCATGGTGTGCCAAATACTATTGTTTCAGATCGTGATACTAAATTTCTTAGCCACTTTTGGAGATGTTTATGGGCTAAGTTGGGGACTAAACTGCTTTTAGTACTACTTGTCACCCCAAAGCGATGGACAAACTGAAGTAGTCAATAGAACATTGTCTACTATGCTTAGGGCTGTTTTGAAGAATAATAAGAAAATGTGGGAAGAATGCTTGCCTCATATTGAATTTGCTTATAATCGTTCATTGCATTCTACTACTAAGATGTGCCCTTTTGAAATTGTGTATGGCTTCCTACCTCGTGCACCTATTGATTTGTTGCCTCTTCCATCTTGGAGAAGGTTAATTTTGATGCTAAAGAACGTGCTGAATTGATTTTAAAATGCATGAGATAACTAAGGAAAACATTGAGCGTATGAATGCTAAATATAAACTTCTTTGGAGATAAGGGTAGAAAACATGTTGTCTTTGCACTGGAGATCTTGTTTGGTTACATTTGCGTGAGATAGGTTTCCTAATTTGCGCAAATCAAAGCTAATGCCACGTCTTGATGGTCCATTTAAGGTGTTAGAAAATAAATGATAATGCATATAAACTTGAGCTGCTGCAGATTTTGGGGTTAGTCCCACTTTTAACATTGCAGATTTGAAGCCTTATTTGGGTGAGGAATATGAGCTTCCGTCGAGGGCGACTTCATTTCAAGAAGGGAGGATGATGAGGACATCAATACCATTGTTACACCCACAGCCCCTCTTGCTACATATCTTGGACCAATTACTAGAGCTCGCATGCGCCAATTAAATTATCAGGTACTTTCGTTTCTTGGTAATGATTCTAATGTTCATGAGAATATGATGCTGCCTAAATTGGATACATTTGTTTTGCTTACAAATGAAGGCCCTAGCTTGGAGAAGGATGGACATTGGAGCAAGAACAAGCATGGAGATAATGCCATGCATAAAGGGAACAAACGGAGTTACAAGTGATGATTTCAGGACTTTGAAGCCACCATAATGGGTGCATGAAGCCTTGGACGAAATATACAAGATGCTACTTCATAAATGTCGTCCGAGGCTATTCTAGGTGCTGCGTCACCTTATTAGTGGGCCAGGCCCATGTAATTTCGAAATACTTAAGTATAGGCTGTTTTTAGAGTCCGTATGTGTGGGGAAACAAGAGTTAGGGTTGATTTGGACCCCTCCACCAAGGGCCACGAAATTCCCCCTCTTCCTCCATATATACAGCCCTTAGGGCACCGTTTAGACCTTGGGTTTTGTTTAGATTAAAAGTTCGCCATAGCTGCAACTTGGCGTGCCGTTTGTGTTCAACGACCGGACAAAGCGTCACAGAACCCCACCTTGATCAATAAAGCTTTCATCTTATATTCGCAATATCCAGATTGCAATCTCAGTTTCTTGCTTGTTCTTCGTTTGCTCGCAGGAAGCAGACCCTCGTGGTCAGGTTGATCGTGCTCGGCGTGGTCAATAACCTCTCGGAGTTGGTTTAGCGATTGCTAAGCGCGGCGTCCTCGACGTTCGTAGTCGGATCGTCAAAGTCGACTTCCTCCCAGCGAAAACCACATCTCATCGAAGGCGGGACACCTTTGCCTCTATCGGTGGAGGAGGATGATTATGTGAGAGATTACGAGGATGAGGTTGATCAACATCGAACTACGTGCAACCACCAGCACCACGTGCATCATCTACTTCCACACGTTCTACTACACGGCACCTCCGTCGGCTGCCACCTCCAACCGTGATACAAGAAAGCAGGCACAACCACCACTATCGCCAAGAGCACACTGCTTTGGGCCTACACGAGCTCTTCTTCTTCCATGGCGTCAGCAGGGCACACAAGTGATATTATTTGTCGTCGTTGTAAGGAAGAGGACATTTTCTTGAGAGAATGCCAATCTCAGCGTGTGATGATTGCTCACGAGGATGGTGGGTATGAGTCCGCTAGTGACTATGATGAAGAGACTTTGGCTCTTATTACACATGAAAACACGGTGGAGATGATTACGATCATGAGGCGCAATACATGGCTGCTGAAGATCTTGTGGTATGAATGTTTAGTTGCTCAACGTGTTTTGAGTGTGCGAGTTACACAAGCTGAGCAAAATCAGAGGCATAACTTGTTCCATACAAAGGGAGTTGTGAAGGAGCGTTCTATTAGCGTCATCATAGATGGAGGAGCTGCAACAACTTGGCTAGCATGGATATGGTGGAGAAGCTTTCTCTCACCACAAGACCACATCCACATCCTTACTACATCCAATGGTTCAACAACAGCGGCAAGGTTAAGGTAACACGTCTGTTCGTGTGTATTTTAGTATCTCTACATATGCTGATTATGTTGATTGTGATGTGGTACCTATGCAAGCATGTTCCTTATTACTTGGTAGACCATGGCAATTTGATAAAAATTCTGTACACCATGGTAGAAACAATCAGTATACTCTTGTTCACAAGGATAAAAATATTACTTTGCTTCCTATGACTCCTGATTCCATTTTGAAAGATGATATTAATAGAGCTAATAAAGCAAAACAGGAGAAAAATAAGAGTGAAAATCAGATTGTGGCAAAAGAATTTGAGCAACAAATGAAGCCTAATAATAAACCATCTAATGTTGCTTACGAAACTAAACTGAAAAGTGCATGTTTATTTGCCACCAAATCTGATATTGATGAGCTAGATTCTAGCAAATCTGTTTGGTATGCTTTTGTGTGCAAAGAGGCATTATTTTCATTCGAGGGCGTGCCTTCCTCTTTGCCCCTCTGCTGTCACTAACATTTTGCGGGGAGTTCGTGGCGTCTTCCCACAAGGCGTGCCACGGGGATTACCACCTATTAGAGGATTGAGCATCATATTGACTTAATTCCCGGTGCATCGCTACCAACCGCGCACCATACCGTACCAATCCGGAGGAGGCGAAGGAGATTATCGTCAAGTACAGGAGCTGCTCGACAAAGGTTATATCGCGAATCTCTTAGTCCTTGTGCTGTTCCTATTATACTAGTGCCTAAAAAGGATGGTGCGTCGGCGTATGTGTGTTGATTGTAGAGGCATTAATAATATTACTATTCGTTATCGTCATCCTATTCCTAGGCTAGATGATATGCTTGATGAATTGAGTGGCTCTACAATATTCTCCAAAGTTGATTTGCGTAGTGGATACCATCAAATTCGTATGAAATTGGGAGATGAATGGAAAACAACATTTAAAACTAAGTTTGGATTATATGAGTGGTTAGTCATGCCTTTTGGGTTAACTATGCACCTAGTACTTTCATGAGATTAATGAACGAAGTTTGACGTGCTTTCATTGGACGATTTGTGGTAGTTTACTTTGATGATATACTGATTTATAGCAAATCTTTGGAAGAACATTTGGAACATTTATTTGTGCTGTTTTAATGCTCTCGTGATGCACGTTTGTTTGGTAACCTTGGGAAGTGCACCTTTTGCACCGACCGAGTATCTTTTCTTGGCTATGTTGTTACTCCACAGGGAATTGAAGTTGATAAAGCCAAGATTGAAGCTATTGAGAGTTGGCGCAGCCCAAAAGCGGTCACACAAGTGAGGAGTTTTCTTGGACTCGCTGGTTTCTATAGGCGTTTTGTGAGAGACTTTAGCACCATTGCTGCACCTCTCAATGAGCTTACAAAGAAGGATGTGCCTTTTGTTTGGGGTACCGCACGGGAAGAAGCCTTCACGGTATTGAAAGATAAGTTGACACATGCTCCTTTACTCCAACTTCACGACTTTAATAAGACTTTTGAGCTTGAATGTGATGCTAGTGGAATTGGATTAGGAGGTGTGTTATTACAAGATGGCAAACCTGTTGCATACTTTTACGAAAAATTGAGTGGGCCTAGTCTGAACTATTCTACTTATGACAAAGAATTATATGCTCTTGTTCGGACTTTAGAGACATGGCAACATTATTTATGGCCCAAAGAATTTGTTATACATTCTGATCATGAATCTTTGAAACATATTAAAAGTCAAGCTAAACTGAATCGTAGACATGCTAAATGGGTTGAATTCATTGAGACTTTCCCTTATGTCATTAAACACAAGAAGGGTAAAGAAAATGTTATTGCTGATGCTTTGTCTCGTCGCTATACTATGCTTTCACAACTTGACTTCAAAATATTTGGTTTGGAGACCATCAAAGATGATAGATGCGGGGTGTCCCGATCTTTCGATGAGATGATAACTATCGATTTGGTGGAGATGACTTTGACGATCCGACTACAAACGTGCACGACGTTGCGCCTTAGCAATCGCTAAACCAACCCCGAGAGGTTGATCGTGCACATGCAATAAGTCATTCGACACAGAATCATCACCAAGATTAGAGATCATATCAAAATGATTAAACATTGATTCTTTTGCAACAATAGTTAATTCAATGGGTGCACTCAAAATTGTTGGTATTTCAGTTGTTTGATCACATGACGCATTCATGATAGTATCAAGATTCTCTAAAATAGGTGATGTGCTCAAATCACCAGTTAACTCAACACATGATGCATTCAAGTTAACTAGGGATGCATCATTCTCATGTGAAGTTATATCATTAAGACCTTTACTGTTACCTTGTCGCAAAGACGTAGCTGATGTAGGTACGGGCCTTGATAATGCACCATACACTTGAGATGATGTCGCTCACAATCTGGGGTGGGGCTGCTCTAGTAGGTGCAACGGTGGAGGAACCAACTGACGATGGTGAGCATGAACTGGAATAGTAGTTGTTGTAGTCACCCAATGCATCCTCCTGTAGCTGTCTCTCAAAGGTACAAGCGAACATACATACCAATAATGGAGCGAGGAATATAGTGAAATCTTGCACGGATATCATGGTTCAAACCACCAAAAAATCTATTCATTGTATCATCCTCAGATTCTTCTATGTCACAATGATGCATATAAGATTTGAACTCTTTGTAGTAAGCATGAACAGTGTTCTTGCCTTGTTTTAATTGTTCAAATTTGCGAAGCAATTCACGACGATAGTAAGGAGGAAAAAATTGTTGTCTCATTACAGCTTTCAAAACTTTCCAAGTTGTGGGTTGGTTATCAACGTTTTTCTTACAATGTACACTCCACCAAACAGAAGCAAAACCAGTAAATGCTCTAGTGGTAGCTTGTACTCTCTCAAGTTCAGAAAAATCATGGTGACTAAAAACTTCTTCTAATTCAAGCTCCCAAGCTAGATAAATAGCAGGATTAAATCTACCCTCAAATGATGGTAAAGACATAACCTAACCATATGCTTGTGTGTGTTGTCCCAACTCTCGTGATGGTGAAGATGTGTCCTTCGTCCAAGAACTTCTATCTCCGGAACCTGTCATGATTAGTAGAAACAAGAAACAAAATTCAAGAATAATGTTCCTACGAACTACTAGGATGTGGTTGTAAAGTGCTCACAGTAAAGCAAATATCAATATCTTACAAGTTCTTACCATGCGGCAGGTGGTGACAGGCAACTAGCGGTGTCAAGTAACTCTGAAGATTGTGTAAAGCGATTGCCAGGGGAACGTACGTATACACTATGTAGAAATATGTGGAGCTGGGTTGGCTATATATGGTAGCAAAAAAATTAGCAATAATCAATTCATAGATGCAATGTTGAATAAACGCTCAACGACAGGTCTGTGCTGGTCCTAGGCTAGACCAGGACTAGAGACGAGCCTAGAACACTAATGAGGTCACGGCGTAGCACAACTAGCATCAATGAAGGATAATAAGTAGCTCTGGACAGCAAGATATAAGTGAAGATCCTGGCAGTAAAGATAATGATGAAGAACAACTGCCAAGCAGGATATACAACAACTCTCTCTCCAATTTTCCTCTTGAAAAGTTTGAGCCAATTTTCTGATAACTTTTTTCAAAGAATGCTACTAACTCAAGCTTTCCAATGCAAAAGAATCACTCAATTCGAGTTGATATGAGAGTCAAAAATTCTAAAACTGGTTTGAAAAACTGGAATAAGCTGTGTTCACGAACTTTGGAGGGCAAAAAGACCTATTTAGAAGCCGATTTTGAGGTGCCAAATATTGAACTAGCTTCTGCAACTATTTAGATGCGGCTCGTCTCTAGCTTTAATTTGAGTACTCACGGAGCCAAAACGGACTTCGTATGAGGAAGTTATGCCTGTTTTACTGAACAGTGCACAAAACAGATTCCAATCCGAATTCAGCTACGAGATTGAGTCTAGATAGATCCGAACTTTGTTTTTTTTCTCTTCTCTCTTTTTTTTCTCACACTTATTTTTTCTTTTTCTTGCTCTCTTTTTTTTCTCTGACTTTTTTCTTTTACTTTTTTTTCTCTCTTTTTTTCTCTCCCTCTTTCCAAACAAACTAGATAAGATGCAGATTGGATCAAGTGAAGATGTGAACGATCTCAACTATGGTTATGACAATGAACGGTGGGTAGCACGTGGTGGAAATTGATGGATGGATGGTGGTCAACGGAAGGGATAACGATGCAGAGGCGGCGTGACTAATGTGAACAGAACTCGAAACTCTAAACGAACTAGACACTAAGACCAGCAACTCGACACGACGATGCAACCGATAATTCAATAATGCAAACAATGAAAAGAAAACTGCAAAGCTCAGTCTGGCTTGGACAAAGGATGAATAGATCTAACTTTTTTTTGTGCCTTTTTCTTGAACAATAGGTAAGAAAATAAATCTAATCTAGGGATAATTGGAAATTCTCACCGAGCATGATAGAGGCAAAGGTGTCCCGTCTTTCGATGAGATGTGGTTTTCGCTTTGGAGGAAGTCGACTTTGACGATCCGACTACGAACGTGCGAGGACGTCGCGCCTTAGCAATCGCTAAACCAACTCCGAGAGGTTATTGACCACACCGAGCACGATCAACGACCACGAGGGTCTGTTTCCTGCGAGCAAGCGAAGAACAAGCAAGAAACTGAGATTGCAATCTGGATATTGCGAATATAAGATGAAAGCTTTATTGATCAAGGTGGGGTTACTGTGCGCCTTTATGCAGTCGTTGAACACAAACGAAATCGCGAAGTTACAGCTATGGCGAACTTTTAATCTAAACAAAACCCAAGGTCTAAGCGGTGCCCTAAGGGCTGTATATATGGAGGAAGAGGGGAATTTCGTGGCCCTTGGTGGAGGGTCCAAATCAACCCTAACTCTTGTTTCCCCACACATACGGACTCTAAAACAGCCTATACTTAAGTATTTCGAAATTACATGGGCCTGGCCCAATAATAAGGTGACGTAGCACCTAGAATAGCCTATGGACGAATATTATGAAGTGGCATCTTGTATATTTCGTCCAAGGCCTCATGCACTCATTAGGGTGGCTTCAAAGTCCTGGAATCATCACTTGTAACTCCGTTCTTGTTCTCCTTGCATGGCATTATCTCCATGCTTGTTCTTGCTCAATGTCCATCCTTCTCCAAGCTAGGGCCTTCATTTGTAAGCAAAACAAATGTATCCAATTTAGGCAGCATCATATTCTCATGAACATTAGAATCATTACCAAGAAACAAAAGTACCGATAATTTAATTGGCGTCATGAGCTCTAGTAATTGGTCCGAGTATATGTAGCAGTAGGGGCTGTGGGTGTAACAATGGTATTGATGTCCTCATCATCCTCCCTTCTTGAAATGAAGTCGTCCTCGACGGAGCTCATATTCCTCACCCAAATAAGGCTTCAAATCTGCAATGTTAAAAGTGGGACTAACCCCAAAATCTGCAGGCAGCTCAAGTTTATATGCATTATCATTTATTTTCTCTAACACCTTAAATGCACCATCAAGACGTGGCATTAGCTTTGATTTTGCAAATTAGGAAACCTATCCTTACATAAATGTAACCAAACAAGATCTCCGGTGCAAAGACAACATGTTTTCTACCCTTATCTCCAGCAAGTTTATATTTAGCATTCATCGCTCAATGTTTTCCTTAGTTATCTCATGCACTTTTAAAATCAATTCAGCACGTTCTTTAGCATCAAAATTAACCTTCTCCGAAGATGGAAGAGGCAACAAATCAATAGGTGCACGAGGTAGGAAGCCATACACAATTTCAAAAGGGCACATCTTAGTAGTAGAATGCAATGAGCGATTATAAGCAAATTCAATATGAGGCAAGCATTCTTCCCACATTTTCTTATTATTCTTCAAAACAGCCCTAAGCATAGTAGACAATGTTCTATTGACTACTTCAGTTTATCCATCGGTTTGGGGGTGACAAGTAGTACTAAAAGCAGTTTAGTCCCCAACTTAGCCCATAAACATCTCCAAAAGTGGCTAAGAAATTTAGTATCACGATCTGAAACAATAGTATTTGGCACACCATGCAAGCGAATAATTTCACGAAAGAACAAATCAGCAACATTAACAGACATCATCGCTTTTATGACATGGTATAAAGTGTGCCATTTTAGAGAATCTATCCACGACAACAAATATGCTATCCTCCCTTCTTTGTTCGAGGTAAACCTAAAACAAAGTCCATAGATATATCCTCCCAAGGAACACTAGGCACGAGCAAAGGCATATATAAACCATGAGGATTGAGTCGTGACTTAGCTTTTTGACATGTAGTGCAGCGAGCAACAAAAGCGCTCAACATCCGTCTCATCTTTGGCCAAAAGAAATGTGTAGCAAGTATATCCTCCGTCTTCTTGGCGCCAAAGTGTCCCATTAATCCTCCTCCATGCGCCTCCTGCAACAACAAAAGACGAACAGAGCTAGCAGGAATGCATAGCTTGTTAGCACGGAACACAAAACCATCATTAATAACGAACTTGTTCCATGTTCTTCCTTCTTTACAATTCTGCATTACATCTTTAAAATCAGCATCATGCACATATTGATCTTTGATGGTCTCCAAACCAAATATTTTGAAGTCAAGTTGTGAAAGCATAGTATAGCGACGAGACAAAGCATCAGCAATAACATTTTCTTTACCCTTCTTGTGTTTAATGACATAAGGGAAAGTCTCAATGAATTCAACCCATTTAGCATGTCTACGATTCAGTTTAGCTTGACTTTTAATATGTTTCAAAGATTCATGATCAGAATGTATAACAAATTCTTTGGGCCATAAATAATGTTGCCATGTCTCTAAAGTCCGAACAAGAGCATATAATTCTTTGTCATAAGTAGAATAGTTCAGACTAGGCCCACTCAATTTTTCGAGAAAAGTATGCAACAGGTTTGCCATCTTGTAATAACACACCTCCTAATCCAATTCCACTAGCATCACATTCAAGCTCAAAAGTCTTATTAAAGTCAGGAAGTTGGAGTAAAGGAGCATGTGTCAACTTATCTTTCAATACCGTGAAGGCTTCTTCCGTGCGGTACCCCAAACAAAAGGCACATCCTTCTTTGTAAGCTCATTGAGAGGTGCAGCAATGGTGCTAAAGTCTCTCTGGCGCCTATAGAAACCAGCGAGTCCAAGAAAACTCCTCACTTGTGTGACCGTTTTGGGCTGCGGCCAACTCTCAATAGCTTCAATCTTGGCTTTATCAACTTCAATTCCTGTGGAGTAACAACATAGCCAAGAAAAGATACTCGGTCGGTGCAAAAGGTGCACTTCCCAAGGTTACCAAACAAGCGTGCATCACGTAGAGCATTAAAAACAGCACGTAAATGTTCCAAATGTTCTTCCAAAGATTTGCTATAAATCAGTATATCATCAAAGTAAACTACCACAAATCGTCCAATGAAAGCACGTAAAACTTCGTTCATTAATCTCATGAAAGTACTAGGTGCATTAGTTAACCCAAAAGGCATGACTAACCACTCATATAATCCAAACTTAGTTTTAAATGTTGTTTTCCATTCATCTCCCAATTTCATACGAATTTGATGGTATCCACTCATAAATCAACTTTGGAGAATATTGTAGAGCCACTTAATTCATCAAGCATATCATCTAGCCTAGGAATAGGATGGCGATAACGAATAGTAATATTATTAATGCCTCTACAATCAACACACATACTGTGACGTACCATCCTTTTTAGGCACTAGTATAATAGGAACAGCACAAGGACTAAGAGATTCGCGTATATAACCTTTGTCGAGCAGCTCACTGACTTGACGCATAATCTCCTTCGTCTCCTCTGGATTGGTACGGTATGGTGCACGGTTGGGTAGCGATGCACGGGAATTAAGTCAATTTGATGCTCAATCACTCGAATAGGTGGTAATCCGGTGGCACGTCTTGTGGGAAGGCGTCGTGAACTCCTGCAAAATGTTAGTGACAACGGGGGCAAAGAGGAAGGCACGTCCTCGAATGAAAATAATGCCTCTTTGCACACAAAAGCATAGCAAACAGATTTGCTAGAATCTAGCTCATCAATATCAGATTTGGTGGCAAATAAACATGCACTTTTCAGTTTAATTTCAGAAGCAACATTAGATGGTTTATTATTAGGCTTCATTTGTTGCTCAAATTCTTTTGCCACAATCTGATTTTCACTCTTATTTTCTCCTGTTTTGCTTTATTAGCTCTATTAATATCATCTTTCAAAATGGAATCAGGAGTCATAGGAAGCAAAGTAATATTTTTATCCTTGTGAACAAGAGTATCTTGATTGTTTCTACCATGGTGTACAGAATTTTATCAAATTGCCATGGTCTACCAAGTAATAAGGAACATGCTTGCATAGGTACCACATCACAATCAACATAATCAGCATATGTAGAGATACTAAAATGCACACGAACGATGCGTGTTACCTTAACCTTGCCGCTGTTGTTGAACCATTGGATGTAGTAAGGATGTGGATGTGGTCTTGTGGTGAGAGAAAGCTTCTCCACCATATCCATGCTAGCCAAGTTGTTGCAGCTCCCTCCATCTATGATGGCCTTGAATAGAACGTTCCTTCACAACTCCTTTGTATGGAACAAGTTATGCCTCTGATTTTGCTCGACTTGTGTAACCTGCACACTCAAAACACGTTGAGCAACTAAACATTCATACCTGTCGGCATCTTGAGCAGCCATGTATTGCGTCTCAAAATCAGAATCATCTCCACCGTGTTCTTCATGTGTAATAAGAGCCAAAGTCTCTTCATCATAGTCACTAGCAGACTCATACCCACCATCCTCAAGTAGCAATCATCACACGCTGAGATTGGCATTCTCTCATAAAATGTCCTCTTCCCTTACAACGACGACAAATAATATCACTTGTGTGCCTGTTGACGCCATGGAAGAAGAAGAGCTCTGTGTAGGCCAGCGGTGTACTCTTGGCGATAGTGGTGGTTGTGCCTGCTTTCTTGTATCACGGTTGGAGGTGGCAGCCGGCGGAGGTGCCGGTGTAGTAGAGCGTGTGGAAGTAGATGATGCACGTGGTGTCCATGATGAAGGTCGACCTGCAGAAAAGTTAGTCGCGCCAAGGCACATCGATCCTGCACTTCACGTTCAGCTTTACAAGCAAGATGGAATAATCGAGTGATATTATTATAATCCTTGTAGTCTAGAATGGTCTGAATCTCTATTTAATCCACCCGAAAACGTGCAAGCATAGCTTCATTCTCCTCAACAATACCACATCTAATCAAGCCAGTTTGTAATTCTGATAATATTCTTCTACGAATTTTTCCTTGTCTTAAGCGCTGCAATTTTTGAAGTAATTCACGCTGATAATATGGTGGAACCCAACGAGTACGCATAGCAGTTTTCAAAGCAGCCCAAGTAGCTGGAACAGGATATAATCTACAATGTTCGGACCACCAAACACATGCAAAGCTAGTGAAAGCACAAACAGCAGCAGGAACACGTCTCTCCTCGGGATATTGTAAACATGTAAATCGTTGTTCAGTTTCTAACTCCCAAGTAAGATATATATCAGAACATATCTACCCTCAAATGGTGGAATATTCAATTTCAGTTTAGGGAGATGGTCATGATCTCGTACTGAAGGGGAGCCGAACATTGCCATTGTTTGCATGTGGGCGACACTGGTGGTTGTGGTGCTGGTGGTTGCACGTAGTTCGATGTTGATCAACCTCATCCTCGTAAGCTCTCACATAATCATCCTCCCCCCGCAGCAGCAGGAGCCCTGAAGTATCAACAAAGCAGCACCAGCAGCTTGGCGGTGAAGAGGGACACGTGAAGCTCGGCGGAGGGCTGTTTCGCGATGTGGAGGTAGTCCTTGTTGTTGTAGTAGAGGTGCGTTAGGTGCAGCGGTGGTGGTGGTGGTAGACGCGCGAGCAATTCATTAAACCTGTTATCGAGCTTTGTTTGACGCCTTCTCAATGCCATCTATCTTCTCCATGGCCTCTTCAAATCTATTTAGCACATCGTCCACCTGCCCACTCATCATTTGTTGAAACTTATCATGTAGCGCTTTGTTTGTCATGTTCTCCCGGTCAGTCTCGTCGGCTTGTGATCCTGCCATGGTTAGCAGCAATAGAAACACACAAGAATATGATTGACGGACTACTAGGAAGTGGTGGTGGTGGTGTGGTGGACAGTCACAAATCCGTCAAGCAAATCTCAAATTCTTACCAGTTCTTACCCAGCAAGAAAGCGGTGATCGCAACCGATGTAGTAAAACTCTCAAAGCTTGGATAGAGCGATTACCGGGAGAGTCAAACACACGATGTAGATGTATGTGGAGCTGGGAAGGCTTATAATATGGTAGCAAAAGGGTGACAATAATCAATTCAGAGATGCAAAGTTGAATAAGCGCTCAACGAGCAGTCTTGTCTTTGGTCCTAGGCTAGACCGTGCTAGAGGCGAGCCTAGAACACTAACAAAATCACGGCGCTGCATGGAAACAACGGAAAAGCACACTCTGGAAATTTTTTTCGCTCCTTTTTTTTTTTCGATTGCCGGACCCAAAAGCTGAAGCGGGTCAAAAAACTTTCTATAACGGCGATCGTCTCAATACGCTTAGAAACACCTAAAAATAGGATAGCGGAAAATTTTTTCGACAAGTGCGTTCAATTTTTTTTTTCGAAACCCTACGAGCAAGGAAACACGAATCGGAAACTAGATGGATCTCGAAAACAAACCTAATATGAGAAGAACTTCGGATTGGTGGTAACACATAAACTAGGGTTTAAGCTCATCACTCCCTAGCAACCCATCATCTACTTATATTTCCCAATGCCTTGCTCTAGGCCCAAAATGGTGAAGTGTTATGTAGTCGACGCTCACATAACACTAGAGGCTAGACAACATACATCTCATCAAAATATCGAATCTAATTCCAACACATGACTACTAATAGCAAGACTTTCCCTTGTCCTCGCCATAAACGAATTACTCACAAATCATATTCATGTTTATAATCAGAGGAGTAATAATACATAAAGAATCTGAACATATAATCTTCCACCAAATAAACCAATTAGTATCAACTACAAGGAGTTATCAACACTACTAGCAACCTAGTAGCACCAATCCTGGATTGGAGACAAGAATTGGATACAAGAGATGAACTAGGTTTTGAGAGGAGATGGTGTCAGTGAAGATGTTGATGGAGATTGCCTTCCCAATGAGAGGATGCTAGATGACGATGGTGATAATTTCCTCCCGTGAGGGAAGTGTCCCACAGAACAGCCTCGCGGAGCCCTAGATTGTTCCGCCATGTTCCGCTTTCGGGTGGGCGGCGAGTCTCGTCCCGAAATTGCTCCTTTTTTTTCTTGATGAAAGACTTTCATAGAAGAAGATGGGCGCCGAGAGCCAATGGGGGCCCACGAGGGTGGCACGCCTAGGAGGGGGGGGCACCACCCCGTGAGCAGGTGTGGCCCCCGGCCTTCATCTTTGTGACGATTTTTCTTTATTTATTTTAAGATATTCCTGGAGTTTCAGGACTTTTTGGAGTTGCGCAAATAGGTCTCCAATATTTGCTCCTTTTCCACTGTAATTTCAGGCCAAGCCCCTCTTCATGTAAACCTTGTAAAATAAAAGAGAATAGCCATAAGTATTGTGACAACGTGAAATAACAACCCATAATGCGATAAATATTGATATAAAAGCATGATGCAAAATGGACGATCAACTCCCCAAGCTTAGACCTCGCTTGTCCTCAAGCAAAAAAGCCGATAACAATAAATATGTCCTCATGTTTAGAGGTAGAGGCCGATAAAATAAAATACGACATGAAGGCATCATGATTGTTCTCATAACAAAGAACAATACATAGATTTTGTCATATGATTACTTATGTTCAAGTGATGATCTTTCACAATGCAAAAGTATGAATCGAAACCTTATTGAGCACCAACAATTTATAACCTCACTATTGAAGCAATTGCAATTTATAATAACATCGGAAAGAGTCTATGTCGAGCTTAAATGCAAGTCCACATACTCAACTATCATTTAGTCCTTCATAATTGCTAACACTCACGCAATATACTTGTGGTTACGGAGTTTAATCGGACACAGAGAGAGATAGGGCTTATAGTTTTGCCCCACAACCTTTACCTCAAGGGTAATGTCAACAATAATAATTCATGCTCCCCTACATCCAATTAGATATATATATCATGTTCTTTCCAACATGCCGGGCTTGCCAAAGGATAAATGAAAAGGAAAGGTGAAGATCACCGTGACTCTTGCATAAGGTAGAGGATAATAATAAAAGATAGGCCCTTCGCAGAGGGAAGCAGAGGTTGCCATGCGCTTTTATGGTTGGATGCATTTAATCTCAATGCGAAAGAACGCCACTTTATATTGCCCCTTGTGATATGAACCTTTATTATGCAGTCTGTCGCTTTATTACTTCCACATCACAAGATCAGATAAAGCTTATTTCTCCCACACCAATCAATCATACATGTTTAGAGCAATTTTATTGCTTTGCACCGATGACAACTTACTTGAAGGATCTTACTCAATCCATTGGTAGATATGGTGGACTCTCATGGCTAAACTCGGTTTAGGGAGATTGGAAGCACAAGTAGTATCTCTACTTGGTGCTGAGAATTTGGCAAGCATGAGGGGGAAAGGCAGGCTCAACATGTTAGAGGATCCATGACAACATACTTTATCTCAGATATAAGAAAACATAACTCATCACGTTGTCTTCCTTATCCAACATCAACTCTTTAGCATGTTATATTTTAAAAGATGTCAATGATAATATATCTATATGTGAAACCTCTTTCCTTATTACTTCCTATTAATTGCAACAATGACCAAAGCTATATTTGCCAACTCCCAACAACTTTTAATCATCATACTCTTTCTATGTGAAGTCATTACTCTCAATAAGATCAATATGAACTCTTTGTTTCTTTTTATTTTTTTTCTTCTTTTTTTCTCTTATTCACCCAAGATCATGGCAAAATAATCAAGCCCTTGACCCAACTAACTTTATTATATATATAGCTCACGGACTCGATTACATAGAGAGATCATAAAGCAAAACTCAAAACTAGATCATGCCATAAACTTTATTCTACTAGATCAAGATACTACTAAAAGGATCGAACTAAGAAGAACGGTAAAGATAGGAGTTGTGATGGTGATACTTATACCGGGCACTTCTCCCAAGCTAAGGGCAAAGCCTGGGAGTGCCCATACCCATGTGATTATGCCTCCTTCGTTGTCGGAAGAAGGTGGAGGTGTTGTTGATGATGCGGGCTTGTCATCCACCTTCCATGGCATAGGCTCACCATCATAGAAGGATGATCGAAGTCTCCTGGAATCCTCAAATCTGCAGCCAAACTCATCCTTTTGAATCTATTTTCATACTCAGTTTTGATTTTGCGTTATCATAGATTTGGCTTGGAGGTGCTCGATCTTCTCATGTAGCTTTGGAAGATGGCCTCTCTAAGTTCTTGGCATCCTGCCCGTAGTTGTTGGTGAACTCCGCGAGCATCGTGTGGCTAGCGTTGATTCCATGCTCCACCATCCTCCGCACTTGAAAACTTGTTGCTCCATTGCTTCGAGCTCTCGACTCCACGCTCCTGTCCCTTTGTCCTCAAAGATCGCTGATGTGCAAGAACCCATCACGATCTCAATGGTTCGAGGTGTGTCGAAGACTGGTGGAGGTAAGGGTTGATCACCTTCTTGAAGAACTTGTCCTGGAAGCACTTTGGGGACGCTATGATGATCTAGACCTGTCGTGAAAATAGCTGAAACAAGAATTGAGAGATTTATGCGGATACGTGATGAGGACATCAATACCATTGTTACACCCACAGCCTCGCTGCTACATATCGGACCAATTACTAGAGCTCACAAGACGCCAATTGAATTATTACGTGCACTGCTTTTGGTAACGATTCCAATGTTCATGAGAATATGATGCTGTTTAAATTGGATACATTTGTTTTGCTTACAAATGAAGGGCCTACCATGGACAAGAAAGATGAACCTTGGAGCAAGTTCAAGCATGGAGATGTTGGTGCATGCGTAAGGGGAACAAGAACGGAGTTACAAGTGATGATTCCAGATTTTGAAGCCACCCTAATGAGTGTATGAGGCCTTGGACGAAATATACAAGATGCCACTTCATAATATTCGCCCATAGGCTATTCTAGGTGTCAGCATACCTTATTATTGGGCCAGGCCCATGTAATTTCGAAATACTTAAGTATAGGCTGTTTTAGAGTCCGTGATGTGGGGAACAAGAGTTAGGTTGATTTCGACCTCCACCAAGGGCCACGAAATCTTCCTCCATATATACAGCCCAGGGCACCGCTTAGACTGGGTTTGTTTAGATCAAAAGTTCGCCATAGCAGCAACTTCGCTGCATTTCGCTTGTGTTCAACAACTGCATCAAGGCGCCACGTAACCCCACCTTCATTAATAAAGCTTTCTCTTATATTCACAATATCCAGATTGCAATCTTAGTTTCTTGCTTGTTCTTCGCTTGCTCGCAGAAACAGCCCTCGTGGTCGTTGATCGTGTTCGCGGTCAATAACCCTGGTTGGTTTAGCGATTGCTAAGGCGCAACGCCTCGACGACGTAGTCGGATCGCCAAGGTCGACTCCCACAAAACGATAGCCACCATCTCATCGAAACATCTCGACACCTTTGCCTCTATCAAGTGGTATCAGATTTTCAAAGTTGCTCGGTGAGATTTTACAGTCAGAGATTAGATCGAGTCTCTGTTTCATACCTAAAGTCCACGTAAAAAGCCACACAAAAAAATTTAGGTTAGTTCATCATATCCCAACCAATCTCGAGCCTTTGCATAATCTTTTTAGGGTTTTGCTTTGTTGAATTTATGTTGCATCGTCGTGTCTAGTTGCTGGTCTTAGCGGCTAGTCTTTTAGAGTTTCGAAGTTCTGGTCATAAGTTGTCAGTCGCCGCCACCGCACCATCATCAATATCGCCTCGCCACCTACCCCACCAATCTGCGATCCATATACCACCACCGATCCATATCCATATACTACCACCGCTACCACCACCGCCGCCATATACCACCACCATATATCCACCACCAATCCGAAGTTCCTTGTATATTAGGTTTGTTTTCTAGATCCATCTAGTTTCCGATTTGTGTTTTCCTTGCCGGAGTAGGTTTCGAAAAAATTTCCGAAACGCACTTGTCAAAAAATTTTCCGCTATCCTATTTTTTAGGTGTTTATAAGCGATTGAGACAATACCGTTATAGAAAGTTTTTTTGACCTGCTTCCAGCTTTTTGGTCCAATCAAAAAAATTTTTTTTGTCAAAAAATTTCGTGCTCCATCCCGCCGGGCTGACCTCGAAGAGTTTTGAGACACCGCCATTATAGTGATTTTTTGCAAAAAAGAGCAAAGCGCAAAGCGCAGCAAAAAGAGCGAAAAAAAATCCAGAGTGTGCTTTTTCCTTGTTTACGCAGTAACGCCGTGATTTTGTTAGTGTTCTAGGCTCGCGCTCTAGCACGGTTCAGCCTAGGACCAAAGCATAGACCGTCAGTTGAGCGCTTATTCAACTTTGCATCTCTCGAATTGATTATTGCCGACCCTTTTTGCTACCATATTATAAGCCTTCCCAGCTCCACATACATCTACATCGTATGCTTGACTCTCCCTCGTAATCGCCTCTATCCAAGCTTTGAGAGTTTTGACTACATCAAGGTCGATCACCGCCGCTGCTGGGTAAGAACCTGTAAGAATTTGAGATTTGCTTGACGGATTTGTGATCGCTCCACCACACCACCACCACCACTTCCTAGTAGTCCGTCAATCATATTCTTGTGTGTTTCTATTGTTGCTAACCATGGCAGGATCACATGTCATTTAGACCGACCGGGAGAACATGACAAACAAAGCGCTACATGATAAGTTTCAACAAATGATGAGGGCGGTGGAAGATGTGCTAAATAGATTTGAAGAGGCCATGGAGAAGATAGATGGCATTGAGAAGGCGCTCAAACAAAGCTCGATAACAAGTTTAATGAATTGCTCGCAAGGCCTACCACCACCACCACCGCTGCACCTAACGCACCTCTACTACAACAACAACACGGACTACCTCCACGCATCGCAAACAGCCCTCCGCCGAGCTTCCCGTGTCCCTCTTCACCGCCAAGCTGCCGGTGCTGCCGTTGATACTTCAGGGCTCCCGCCGCTTCGGCAGGGGAGGATGATTATGTGAGAGCTTACGAGGATGAGGTTGATCAACATCGTAACTACACAGCAACCACCAAAGACCACAACCACCGTGTCGCCCACATGCAAATAATGGCAATGTTCGCTCCCCTTCAGTATACGAGATCATGACCATCTCCCTAAACTGAAATTGAATATTCCACCATTTGAGGGTAGATATGTTCTATATATATCTTACTTGGGAATTAGAAACTGAACAACGATTTACATGTTTACAATATCCCGAGGAGAGACGTGTTCTCGCTGCCTTTGTGCTTTCACTAGCTTTGCATGTGTTTGGTGGTCTGAACATTGTAGATTATATCCTGCTCCAGCTACTTGGGCTGCTTTGAAAACTGCTATGCATTGCTGGTTCCTCCATATTATCAACGTGAATTACTTCAAAAATTGCAGCGCTTAAGACAAGGGAAAATTCGTAGAAGAATATTATCGAATTACAACCCGCTTGATTAGATGTGGTATTGTTGAGGAGAATGAAGCTATGCTTGCACGTTTTCCTCGGTGGATTAAATAGAGAGATTCAAACCATTCTAGACTACAAGGATTATAATAATATCACCGATTATTCCATCTTGCTTGTAAAGCTGAACGTGAAGTGCAGGATCGACAGCGCTGGCGCCGACTAACTTTTTTCTCAGGTCGACCTTCATCATGGACACCACGCGCATCATCTACTTCCACACGCTCTACTACACCGCACCTCCGCCGGCTGCCACCTCCAACTTGATACAAGAAAAGTGCACAACCACCACTATCTCGCCAAGAGCACACCAGCCGGGCCTACACAGCAGCTCTTCTTCTTCCATGGCGCCAACAGGCACACAAGTGATATTATTTGTCGTCGCTTGTAAGGAAGAGGACATTTTATGAGAGAATGCCAATCTCAGCGGTGATGATTGCTAATGAGGATGGTGGGTATGAGTCCGCTTAGTGACTATGATGAAGAGACTTTGGCTCTTATTACACATGAAGAACACGGTGGAGATGATTCTGATCTTGAGACGCAATACATGGCTGCCAAGATGTCGACTGTATGAATGTTTAGTTGCTCAACGTGTTTTGAGTGTGCAGTGTTACATGTCGTGAGCAAAATCAGAGGCATAACTTGTTCCATACAAAGGAGTTGTGAAGGAACGCTTCTATTCGCCATCATAGATGGAGGGAGCTGCAACAATTGGCTAGCATGGATATGGTGGAGAAGCTTTCTCACCACAAGACCACATCCACATCCTTACTACATCCAATGGTTCAACAACAAGGCAAGGTTAAGGTAACACGATCGCTCGTGTGCATTTTAGTATCTCTACATATGCTGATTATGTTGATTGTGATGTGGTACCTATGCAAGCATGTTCCTTATTACTTGGTAGACCATGGCAATTTGATAAAATTCTGTACACCATGGTAGAAACAATCATACTCTTGTTCACAAGGATAAAATATTACTTTGCTTCCTATGACTCTGATTCCATTTTGAAAGATGATATTAATAGAGCTAATAAAGCAAAACAGGAGAAAATAAGAGTGAAAATCAGATTGTGGCAAAAGAATTTGAGCAACAAATGAAGCCTAATAATAAACCATCTAATGTTGCTTCAAATTAAACGAAAAGTGCATGTTTATTTGCCACCAAATCTGATATTGATGAGCTAGATTCTAGCAAATCTGTTTGCTATGCTTTGTGTGCAAAGAGGCATTATTTTCATTCGAGGACGTGCTTCCTCTTTGCCCCCTCGCTGTCACTAACATTTTGCAGAGTTCGCCGACGTCTTCCCACAAGACGTGCCACCGGATTACCACCTATTCGAGGGATTGAGCATCAAATTGACTTAATTCCCGTGCATCGCTACCCAACCGCGCACCATACCGCATCAATCCAGAGGAGACGAAGGAGATTATGCCAAGCATGGAGCTGCTCGACAAAGGTTATATACGCGAATCTCTTAGTCCTTGTGTCTGTTCCTATTATACTAGTGCCTAAAAAGGATGGTACGTCATGTATGTGTGTTGATTGTAGAGGCATTAATAATATTACTATTCGTTATCGCCATCCTATTCCTAGGCTAGATGATATGCTTGATGAATTGAGTGGCTTCTACAATATTCTCCAAAGTTGATTTATGAGTGGATACCATCAAATTGTATGAAATTGGGAGATGAATGGAAAACAGCATTTAAAACTAAGTTTGGATTATATGAGTGGTTAGTCATGCCTTTTGGGTTAACTAATGCACCTAGTACTTTCATGAGATTAATGAACGTTTTACGTGCTTTCATTGGACGATTTGTGGTAGTTTACTTTGATGATATACTGATTTATAGCAAATCTTTGGAAGAACATTTGGAACATTTACGCGTTGTTTTTAATGCTCTACGTGATGCACGCTTGTTTGGTAACCTTGGGAAGTGCACCTTTGCACCGACCGAGTATCTTTTCTCGGCTATGTTGTTACTCCACAGTGAATTGAAGTTGATAAAGCCAAGATTGAAGCTATTGAGAGTTGGCCGCAGCCCAAAACGGTCACACAAGTGAGGAGTTTTCTGGACTCGCTGGTTTCTATAGGCTGCTTTGAGAGACTTTAGCACCATTGCTGCACCTCTCAATGAGCTTACAAAGAAGGATGTGCCTTTGTTTGGGGTACCGCACAGAAGAAGCTTCCTTCACGGTATTGAAAGATAAGTTGACACATGCCCTTTACTCCAACTTCCTGACTTTAATAAGACTTTTGAGCTTGAATGTGATGCTAGTGGAATTGGATTAGAGGTGTGTTATTACAAGATGGCAAACCTGTTGCATACTTTTCTCAAAAATTGAGGGCCTAGTCTGAACTATTCTACTTATGACAAAGAATTATATGCTCTTGTTCGGACTTTAGAGACATGGCAACATTATTTATGGCCCAAAGAATTTGTTATACATTCTGATCATGAATCTTTGAAACATATTAAAAGTCAAGCTAAACTGAATCAGAGACATGCTAAATGGGTTGAATTCATTGAGACTTTCCTTATGTCATTAAACACAAGAAGGGTAAAGAAAATGTTATTGTTGATGCTTTGTCTCGTCGATATACTATGCTTTCACAACTTGACTTCAAAATATTTGGTTTGGAGACCATCAAAGATCAATATGTGCATGATGCTGATTTTAAAGATGTAATGCAGAATTGTAAAGAGGGAAGAACATGGAACAAGTTCGTTATTAATGATGGTTTTGTGTTCCGTACAACAAGCTATGCATTCTCGCTAGCTCTGTTCGCCTTTTGTTGCTGCAGGAGGCGCATGGAGGAGGATTAATGGGACACTTGGCGTGAAGAAGACGGAGGATATACTTTTACACATTTCTTTTGGCCAAAGATGAGACGGATGTTGAGCGCTTTTGTTGCTCGCTGCACTACATGTCAAAAAGCTAAGTCACGACTCAATCCTCATGGTTTATATATGCCTTGCTCAGTGCCTAGTGTTCCTTGGGAGGATATATCTATGGACTTTGTTTTAGGTTTACCTCAACAAAGAAGGGAGGGATAGCATATTTGTTGTCGTGGATAGATTCTCAAAATGGCACACTTTATACCATGTCATAAAAGCGATGATGTCGTTAATGTTGCTGATTTGTTCTTTCGTGAAATTATTCGCTTGCATGGTGTGCCAAATACTATTGTTTCAGATCGATACTAAATTTCTTAGCCACTTTTGGAGATGTTTATGGGCTGTTAGACTAAACTGCTTTTTAGTACTACTTGTCACCCCCAAACTGATGGATAAACTGAAGTAGTCAATAGAACATTGTCTACTATGCTTAGGGCTGTTTTGAAGAATAATAAGAAAATGTGGGAAGAATGCTTGCCTCATATTGAATTTGCTTATAATCGCTCATTGCATTCTACTACTAAGATGTGCCCTTTGAAATTGTGTATGGCTTCCCACCGTGGCACCTATTGATTTGTTGCCTCTTCCATCTCTCGAGAAGGTTAATTTTGATGCTAAAGAACGTGCTGAATTGATTTTAAAAATGCATGAGATAACTAAGGAAAACATTGAGCGTATGAATGCTAAATATAAACTTGTGGAGATAAGGGTAGAAAACATGTTGTCTTTGCACCGGAGATCTTGTTTGGTTACATTTATGTAAGGATAGGTTTCCTAATTTGCGCAAATCAAAGCTAATGCCACGTGCACGATGGTCCATTTAAGGTGTTAGAGAAAATAAATGATAATGCATATAAACTTGAGCTGCCCGCAGATTTTGGGTTAGTCCCACTTTTAACATTGCAGATTTGAAGCCTTATTTGGGTGAGGAATATGAGCTCCGCCGAGGACGACTTCATTTCAAGAAGGGGAGGATGATGAGGACATCAATACCATTGTTACACCCACAGCCCTCACCGCTACATATATACGGACCAATTACTAGAGCTCACAAGACGCCAATTAAATTATCGTGTACTTTCGCTTGGTAATGATTCTAATGTTCATGAGAATATGATGTCGCTTAAATTGGATACATTTGTTTTGCTTACAAATGAAGGCCCTAGCTTGGAGAAGGATGGACATTGAGCAAGAACAAGCATGGAGATAATGCCATGCGCAAGGGGAACAAGAACGGAGTTACAAGTGATGATTTCAGACTTTGAAGCCACCATATTGGTGCATGAAGCCTTGGACGAAATATACAAGATGCTACTTCATAAATGTCGCCCGAGGCTATTCTAGGTGCTGTGTCACCTTATTAGTGGGCCAGCCCATGTAATTTCGAAATACTTAAGTATAGGCTGTTTTAGAGTCCGTATGTGGGGAACAAGAGTTAGGGTTGATTTCGGACCCCTCCACCAAGGGCCACGAAATTTCCTCTTCCTCCATATATACAGCCCTTAGGGCACCGCTAGACTTTGGGTTTTGTTTAGATTAAAAGTTCGCTTATAGCTGCAACTTCACAGATTTCGCTTGTGTTCAACGACTGCATAAAGGCGCCACGTAACCCCACCTTGATCAATAAAGCTTTCATCTTATATTCGCAATATCCAGATTGCAATCTCAGCTTTTTGCTTGTTCTTCGCTTGCTCGCAGGAAATGACCGTGGTCGTTGATCGTGTTCCGCGGGTCAATAACCTCCTGAGTTGGTTTAGCTGACATATATGCCGACGCTCAAGACGCTCGTAGTCGGATCGTCAAAGCTCGACTTCCTCCTGAAGCGAAAACCAACATCTCATCGAAGATCGGACACCTTTGCTTTATCATAATAATGGCACCGGCCATTCGATTATGCTTGTAGAGTTCAACGTGAAGTGCAGGACTGGCTCAACATGGCGGACTAACTTTTCTGCGTGTCGACCAAAGCATCATGGACACCACCGCATCATCTACTCTCACACGCTCTACTACACCGCACACCTCCGCTGGCTTGCCACTCTTCAACCGTGATACAAGAAAGCAGGCACAACCACCAATTATCCGCCAAGAGCATACCCCGCTGGGTTTACATGTAGCTCTTCTTTCTTTCCATGGCGCCAATGTGGCACAGTAGGATAATATTTATGGCCGCTTGTAAGGGAAGAGGACATTTTGCGAGAATGCCAATCTCAGCGTGATGATTTGCTACATCGAGGATGGTGGGTATGAGTTCCCATAGTGACTATGATGAAGAGAGACTTTGGCTTTTATTACATGAAGAGCACGGTGAGATGATTCTGATTGCAGGAGATTTGGGCCACATGGCTGTCAAGATGCCGATAGTATGAATGTTTAGTTGCTCAACGTGTTTTGAGTGTGCAGTGTTACACAAGTCGAAAGCAAAATCAGAGGCATAAACTTGTTCCATAGGCCAAAGTGAGTTGTAAGAAACGCTTCTATTCATGCCATCATAGATGGAGTGGAGCCGCTTAACTTGGCTAGTATGGATACATGGAGAAGCTTTCTCTCACCAGCAAGACCACATCCACATCTCACTTACATCCAATGATTCAACACAAATGGCAAGGTTAAGGTAACACGATCGCTCGTGGTGTGCATTTAAAGTATCTACATATGTCGATTATGTTGATTGTGATGTGGGTACCTATGCAAGCATGTTCCTTGGTTACTTGGCAGACCATGGCAATTTGATAAAATTTCAGACAACCATGGTAGAAACAATCACATACTTGTTCACAAGGATAAAAATATTACTTTTGCTTCCTATGACCTCTCGATTCCATTTTGAAAGATGATATTATTAGTATTAAAGCAAAACAGAGAAAAATAAGAGGAAAAAATCAGATTGTGGCAAAAGAATTTGAGCAAACAAATGAAGCTTCAATAATGGAACCATCTGAAGCTGTTTTTCCAAACTAAACCTGAAAAGTGCATGTTTATTTGCCACCAAATCTGATATTGATGAGCTAGATTCTAGCAAATCTGTTTATATGCTTTTGTGTGCAAAGAGGCATTATTTCATTCGAGACGCGTTTTCTTTCTTTCGCCACGTCACTTTTTCACATTTTGCAGAGTTCATCGACGCTTTTCCACAAGACGCGGCCACCGGATTACCACCTATTCGAGGGATTGAGCATCATATTGACTTTAATTCCTGCATCGCTACCCAACCGCGCACTACAATTGCACTAATCTGCAGAGGAGACGAAGGAGATTATGCGTCAAGCTACAGAGAGTGCTCGACAAAGGTTATATACGCTAATCTCTTTAGTCCCCAGTCAGTTCTCTATTATAACTAGTGCCTAAAAAGGATGGTACGTCAAGCGATGTGTGTTGATTGTAGAGGCATTTCAATAATATTACTATTCAAGTATCGCCATCCTATTCCTAGGCTAGATGATATGCTTGATGAATTGAGTGGCTCTACAATATTCTCCAAAGTTGATTTATGTAGTGGATACCATCAAATTAAGATGAAATTGGGAGATGAATGGAAAAAAACAACATTTAAAAACTAAGTTTGGATTATATGAGTGGTTAGTCATGCCTTTTGGGTTAATCTATGCACCTAGTACTTTCATGAGATTAATGAACTAAGTTTTGACGTGTTTCATTGAATTTATTTGTGGTAGTTTACTTTGATGATATACCTATTTATAGCAAATCTTTGGAAGAACATTTGAACATTTACGCGGTTGTTTTTAATGCTCACGTGATGCACGCTTGTTTGGTAACCTTGGGAAGTGCACTTTTGTAATCGACCGAAAGTATTCTTTTCTTGGCTAATGTTGTTACTCCACTGTGGAATTGAAGTTGATAAAGCCAAGATTGAAGCTATTGAGAGTTGGTCCTGAGCCCAAAAACTATCAAGCACAAGTGAGGGAGCTTTCTTCGACTCCATTGGTTTCTATAGCGCTTTCAGAGAGACTTAGCACCATTGCCGCAATCTCTCAAATGAGCTTACAAAGAAGGATGTGCCTTTTGTTCAGGTACCAGATGTGAAGAAGCCTTCACGGTATTGAAAGATAAGTCACTATTACATGCGCTTTACTCCAACTTCCTCCGACTTTTAATAAGACTTTTGAGCTTGAATGTGATGCTAGTGGAATTGGATTAGAGAGTGTGTTATTACAAGCATGGCAAACCATGTCATGTATACTTTTCTAAAAATTGAGGCCTAGTCCGAATTTCATTTCTACTTTATGACAAAGAATTATATGCTCTTTTGATTCTGACTTTAGAGACATGGCAACATTATTTATGGCCCAAAGAATTTGTTATACATTCCCATCATGAATCTTCAAACATATTAAAGTCAAGCTAACCGAATCAGATGCTAAATGGGTTGAATTCATTGACTTTCCCTTATGTCAAACACAAGAAGGGTAAAGAAATGTTATTGTTTTATGCTTTGTCTCACGCTATATTTGCTTTCAACTTGACTTCAAAATATTTGGTTGGAGACCATCAAAGATGATAGATGCGGGTGTCCCGATCTTCGATGAGATGATAACTATCGGACGGTAGTGGAGATGACTTTGACGATCCGACTATTAAACGTGCACGACGCTAACGCCTTAGCAATCGCCGCTAAACCAACCCCAGAGGTTGATCGTGCACATGCAATAAGTCATTCGGCCACGTAATCATCACCAAGATTAGAGATCATATCAAATGATTAAACATTGATTCTTTGCAACAATAGTTAATTCAATGGGTGCACTCAAAATTGTTGGTATTTCAGTTGTTTGATCACATGACGATTCATGATAGTATCAAGATTCTCTAAAATAGGTGATGTGCTCAAATCACCAGCTAACTCCAACACATGATGCATTCGTTAACTAGGGATGCATCATTCTCATGTAAAGTTATATCATTAAGACCTTTTACTGCTACCTTGTCGCAAAGACGAGCTGATGTAGGTACGGGCCTTGATAATGCACCATACACTTGAGATGATGTCGCGCCACAACTGGGTGGGCTGCCTAGTAGGTGCAACGGTGGAGGAACCAACTGACGATGGTGAGCATGAACTGGAATAGTAGTTGTTGTAGTCATACCAATGCATCCTCCTGTAGTCAGTCTCTCAAAGGTACAAGCGCCAACATACATACCAATAATGGAACGAGGAATATAGTGAAATCTTGCACGGATATCATGGTTCAAACCACTCAAAAATCTATTCATTGTATCATCCTCGCATTCTTCTATGTCACAATGATGCATATAAGATTTGAACTTTGTAAAAGTACAGAAATTTCACAGTGTTACGCCTTTGTTTTAATTGTTCAAATTTGCGAAGCAATTCATGACGATAGTAAGGAGGAAAAAATTGTTGTCTCATTACAGCTTTCAAAACTTTCCAAGTTGTGGGTTGATATCAACGCTTTTCTTACAATGTACACTCCACCAAACAAGCAAAACTTAAGAATGCTCTAGTGGTAGCTTGTACTCTCTCAAGTTCGTAAAAATCATGGTGACTAAAACTTCTTTCTAATTCAAGCTCCCAAGCTAGATAAATAGCAGGATTAAATCTACCCTCAAATGATGGTAAAGACATAACCTAACCATATGCTTGTGTGTGTTGTCCCAACTCGGTGATGGTGAAGATGTGTCCTTCGGCCCAAGAACTTCTATCTCGAACTCTGTCATGATTAGTAGAAACAAGAAACAAAATTCAAGAATAATGTTCCTAATGAACTACTAGGATGTGGTTGTAAAGTGCTCAGTAAAGAAAGCAATATCAATATCTTATGTTCTTACAATATGCGGCAGTGGTGACAGCAACCAGCGGTGTCAAGTAACTCAAGATTGTGTAGTTTAGCATTGTGGGAACGACGATACACTATGTAGAAATATGTGGAGCTCATTGGCTATATATGGTAGCAAAAAATTAGCAATAATCAATTCATGATGCAATGTTGAATAAACGCTCAACGACGTAATCTGTGCTGGTCCTAGGCTAGACCAGACTAGAGACGCGAGCCTAGAACACTAATGAGGTCACGCGAAAGCACAACTAGCATCAATGAAGGATAATAAGTAGCTCTGACAGCAAGATATAAGTGAAGATCACAACGGCAAGAAAGATAATGATGAAGAACAATCGCCAAGGTGATATACAACAACTCTCTCCAATTTTCCTCTTGACAAGTTTGAGCCAATTTTTCTGATAACTTTTTTCAAAGAATGCTACTAACTCAAGCTTCCAATGCAAAAGAATCACTCAATCTGAAGTTGATATGAGGAGTCAAAAATTCTAAACTGGTTTGAAAAACTGGAATAAGCTGTGTTCATAAACTTTGGAGGGCAAAAGACTATTTAGAAGCCGATTTTGAGGTGCCAAATATTGAACTAGCTTCTGCAACTATTTAGATGCGGCCTCGTCTCTAGCTTTAATTTGAGTACTCACGAGCCAAAACGGACTTCGTATGAGGAAGTTATGCCTGTTTTACTGAACAGTGCACAAAACAGATTCCAACCGAATTCAGCTACGAGATTGAGTCTAGATAGATCCGAACTTTGTTTTTTTCTCTTCTCTTTTTTCTCACACTTATTTTTTCTTTTTCTTGCTCTCTTTTTTTTTCTCTGACTTTTTCTTTTACTTTTTTTTCTTTTTTTTCTCTCCTCTTCCAAACAAACTAGATAAGATGCGCATTGGATCAAGTGAAGATGTGAACGATCTCAACTATGGTTATGACAATGAACGGTGGTAGCACGTGGGTGGAAATTGATGGATGGATGGTGGTCAAATCTAAGGATAACTATGCAGAAGTATGGACTAATGTGAACAAAACTCGAACCTAAATCTAACTAGACACTAAGACCAAGAACTCACGACGATGCAACCGATAATTCAATAATGCAAACAATGAAAAGAAAACGTGTGCCCACTGCTTGGACAAAGGATGAATTAACTTTTTTTTGCCTTTTTCTTGAACAATAGGTAAGAAAATACAATCTAATCTAGGATAATTGGAAATTCTCACCGAAAGCAGTTGATAGAGGCAAGGTGTCCTGCCTTCATGAGATGTGGTTTTCGCTTTGGAGGAGTCGATTTGACGATCCGACTACGAACGGCAGGACGCCGCTACTTAGCAATCGCTAAACCAACTCCGAGAGGTTATTGACCACCCGAGCACGATCAACTGACCACGAGGGTCTGCTTCTGCAGCAAACGCTCACAGTAGGCGAGTACCACTGATCGGGCGGTAAAGTCCGGCTGAGCTGAAAAGTTTTAACCCGGATCAAAGTAACACCGGTATTTGTCGGTTAGCGGCAAGTATGAGCGGGGGCGGTAGTATCTTACTTGGGGCGTTGTACCGCTTGCTCCCGGTGGCTGAGCTTTGGGCAGCTCTTCTTCATCCTTCGCCCATCTCTCCTTCCAACTGCCTTGATCCTTAGCTTCTCCAAGGTACCGAGTATGCAAAGTGTTCCGCTTGAGGTAGCAACCATGTCTCGTATGGAAAGTGGTAGTTCGGAAAGGAGAGATGTCACCTCGTTTCGAGAGCTCTTGCACGTGTCGAGTCATGGGTCCACTAGACACTTGGTGGGACGAAGATAGGTCCATGGGGATGACCTTGGATGCTCGCATCATCTCCTCCTTGGGGAAGATCCCACCGGATCAAATCTCATCACCATGGTATGGGGAAAGATCTTTGATGTTGAAGATGTCCACGGAGTACTTGTCCGTGGGATGTCGATCTTGTATGCGCTTGTTGTTGTAGCGCATAGCACCTTGAATGGTCCATCGGCTCATGGTAGAAGATTGGACTGCGCTCGTTGGGGAAGCGGTCCTTCGAAGGTGTAGTGATGACCCACAAGTATAGATCTATCGAGTCCTTTCGATAAGTAAGAGGTCGAACCCAACGAGGGCGAATGAAAGATAAAGTTTTCAGAAGGTATTCTCACAAGTACTAAAATAAGTGGTAATGAGGTTTGTGATAAGATAAATTGTAACGAGCAACAAGCAACAAGAGTAAATAGTGCAAGGTGGCCCAACTTTTGTAGCAAAGGACAAGCCTGGACAAACTCTTATAATAGGAAAAGCGCCCCGAGGACACATGGGAATATCGCCGTTAGTTTTCATCACGCTCATATGATTCAAGGCCGTACTTTGATAATTTGATATGTGTGGATCGCTTGGGTGTTGTTCTTACTTGAACAAGCATCCCACTTATGATTAACCTCTATTGCAAGCATCCCAACTACAACAAAAGTATTAAGGTAAACCTAACCAGCATGAAACATATGGATCCAAATCGCCCTCACGAAGCAACACATAAACTAGGGTTTAAGCTCATCACTCCCTAGCAACCCATCATCTACTTATATTTCCCAATGCCTTGCTCTAGGCCCAAAATGGTGAAGTGTTATGTAGTCGACGCTCACATAACACTAGAGGCTAGACAACATACATCTCATCAAAATATCGAATCTAATTCCAACACATGACTACTAATAGCAAGACTTTCCCTTGTCCTCGCCATAAACGAATTACTCACAAATCATATTCATGTTTATAATCAGAGGAGTAATAATACATAAAGAATCTGAACATATAATCTTCCACCAAATAAACCAATTAGTATCAACTACAAGGAGTTATCAACACTACTAGCAACCTAGTAGCACCAATCCTGGATTGGAGACAAGAATTGGATACAAGAGATGAACTAGGTTTTGAGAGGAGATGGTGTCAGTGAAGATGTTGATGGAGATTGCCTTCCCAATGAGAGGATGCTAGATGACGATGGTGATAATTTCCTCCCGTGAGGGAAGTGTCCCACAGAACAGCCTCGCGGAGCCCTAGATTGTTCCGCCATGTTCCGCTTTCGGGTGGGCGGCGAGTCTCGTCCCGAAATTGCTCCTTTTTTTTCTTGATGAAAGACTTTCATAGAAGAAGATGGGCGCCGAGAGCCAATGGGGGCCCACGAGGGTGGCACGCCTAGGAGGGGGGGGCACCACCCCGTGAGCAGGTGTGGCCCCCGGCCTTCATCTTTGTGACGATTTTTCTTTATTTATTTTAAGATATTCCTGGAGTTTCAGGACTTTTTGGAGTTGCGCAAATAGGTCTCCAATATTTGCTCCTTTTCCACTGTAATTTCAGGCCAAGCCCCTCTTCATGTAAACCTTGTAAAATAAAAGAGAATAGCCATAAGTATTGTGACAACGTGAAATAACAACCCATAATGCGATAAATATTGATATAAAAGCATGATGCAAAATGGACGATCAACTCCCCAAGCTTAGACCTCGCTTGTCCTCAAGCAAAAAGCCGATAACAATAAATATGTCCTCGTTTAGAGGTAGAGGCCGATAAAAAAAATACCACATGAAGGCATCATGATTGTTCTCATAACAGCAACACATATAGATTTTGTCATATGATTATATGTTCAAGTGATGATCTTTTTCAATGCAAAAGTATGAATCAAACCTTATTGAGCACCAACAATTTATAACCTCAATATTGAAGCAATTGCAATTTATATAACATCGGAAAGAGTCTATGTCGAGCTTAAATGCAAGTCCACATACTCAACTATCATTTAGTCCTTCATAATGCTAACACTCACGAATACTTGTGGTTACGGAGTTTAATCGGACACAAGAGAGATAGGGCTTATAGTTTTGCCCCCAACCTTTACCTCAAGGGTAATGTCAACAATAATAATTCATGCTCCCTACATCCAATTAGATATATATATATCATCTTTCCAACATGCTGGGCTTGCCAAAGGATAAATGAAAAGGAAAGTGAAGATCACCGTGACTCTTGCATAAGGTAGAGGATAATAATAAAAGATAGGCCCTTCGCGAGGGAAGGGAGGTTGCGCGCTTTTATGTTGGATGCATTTAATCTCAATGCTAAAGAACGCCACTTATATTGCCCTTGTGATATGAACCTTTATTATGCAGTCTGTCGCTTTTACATTTCCACATCACAAGATCGATAAAGTTTATTTCTCCCACACCAATCAATCATACATGTTTAGAGCAATTTTATTGCTTTGCACCGATGACAACTTACTTGAAGGATCTTACTCAATCCATTGGTAGATATGGTGGACTCTCATGGCTAAACTCGGTTAAGGGAGATTTGAAGCACAAGTAGTATCTCTATTGGGCTGAGAATTTGGAACATGAGGGGAAAATATGCCTAATAGAGGATCCATGACAACATACTTTATCTCAGATATAAGAAACATAACTCATCATTGTCTTCCTTATCCAACATCAACTCTTTAGCATGTTATATTTTAAAAGATGTCAATGATAATATATCTATATGTGAAACCTCTTCCTTATTACTTCCTATTAATTGCAACAATGACCAAAGCTATATTTGCCAACTCCCAACAATTTTTAATCATCATACTCTTTCTATGTGAAGTCATTACCTCAATAAGATCAATATGAACTCTTTGTTTCTTTTTATTTTTTTTCTTCTTTTTTTCTCTTATTCACCAAGATCATGGCAAAATAATCAAGCCCTTGACTCAACTAACTTTATTATATATATAGCTCACGGACTGATTATGAGAGATCATAAAGCAAACTCAAACTAGATCATGCCATAAACTTTATTCTACTAGATCAAGATACTACTAAAAGGATCGAACTAAGAAGAACGGTAAAGATAGGAGTTGTGATGGTGATACTTACATCAAGCACTTTCCCCAAGCTAAGGGCAAATACAAGGAGTGCCCATACCTATGTGATTATGCCCTTCGTTGTCGGAAGAAGGTGGAGTGTGTTGATGCGGGCTTGTCATCCACCTTCCATGGCATAGGCTCACCATCATAGAAGGATGATCGAGTCTCCGGAATCCTCAAATCGCAGCCAAACTCATCCTTTTGAATCTATTTTCATACTCAGTTTTGATTTTGCGTGATCATAGATTTGGCTTGAGGTGCTCGATCTTCATGTAGCTTTTGAAGATGGCCTCTCGGTGTTCTTGGCATCCGGCCAGAAGTTGTTGGTGAACTCCGCGAGCATCGTGTGGCTAGCGTTGATTCCATGTTCACCATCCTCCGCACTTGATGATGAGGACATCAATACCATTGTTACACCCACAGCCCCCGCCGCTATACATACCGGACCAATTACTAGAGCTCAAGACGCCAATTGAATTATCGTGTACTTTCGCTTCTTGGTAACGATTCCAATGTTCATGAGAATATGATGCTGCTTAAATTGGATACATTTGTTTTGCTTACAAATGAAGGGCCTACCATGGACAAGAAAGATGAACCTTGGAGCAAGTTCAAGCATGGAGATGTTGGCATGCTAAGGGGAACAAGAACGGAGTTACAAGTGATGATTCCAGGACTTTGAAGCCACCCTAATGAGTGCATGAGGCCTTGGACGAAATATACAAGATGCCACTTCATAATATTCGCCCATAGGCTATTCTAGGTGTCAGCACACCTTATTATTGGGCCAGCCCATGTAATTTCGAAATACTTAAGTATAGGCTGTTTTAGAGTCCGTATGTGTGGGGAACAAGAGTTAGGTTGATTTCGACCCTCCACCAAGGGCCACGAAATTCCCTCTTCCTCCATATATACAGCCCTTAGGGCACCGCTTAGACCTTGGGTTTTGTTTAGATTAAAAGTTCGCCATAGCTGCAACTTCACAGATTTCGCTTGTGTTCAACGACTGCATAAAGGCGCCATGTAACCCCACCTTGATCAATAAAGCTTTCATCTTATATTCGCAATATCCAGATTGCAATCTCAGTTTCTTGCTTGTTCTTCGCTTGCTCGCAGGAAACAGCCCTCGTGGTCGTTGATCGTGTTCGCGGGTCAATAAACCTCGAAGTTGGTTTAGCGATTGCTAAGGCGCGACGCCTCGCGACGTTCAGAGTCGGATCGCCAAGGTCGACTTCACAGAAACGATAGCCACCATCTCATCGAAACATCGGACACCTTTGCCTCTATCAAGTGGTATCAGATTTTCAAAGTTGCTCGTGAGATTTTACAGCTTTCGTAGTTTAGATCGAGTCTGTTCTTCATACCTATAGTCCAATTAAAAAGCCAAAAAAAATTAGGTTAGTTCATCATATCCGAACCAATCTGAGCCTTTGCATAATCTTTTTAGGGTTTTGCTTTGTTGAATTTATGTTGCATCGTCGTGTCTAGTTGCTGGTCTTAGAGTCTAGTCTTTAGAGTTTCGAAGTTCGTCATAAGTTGTCACGCCACCACCGCACCATCATCATCGCCTCGCCACCTACCATCACCGCATCCGAACTCAGATCCATATACCACCACCAATCCGCGTCCATATACCACCACCGATCCATATCCATATACTACCACCGCTACCACCACCGCCGCCATATACCACCACCATATATCCACCACCAATCCGAAGTTCTTCATATTAGGTTTGTTTTCGAGATCCATCTAGTTTCCGATTCGTGTTTCCTTGCCGAGTAGGTTCGAAAAAAAAAAAAAAAAAAGAGTCCGAAACCACCTCCGCTTAGGCCCAAAATTTTCCAAAACGCACTTGTCAAAAAATTTTCCGCTATCCTATTTTTAGGTGTTTCTAAGTATTGAGACAACACAATTATAGAAAGTTTTTTGACCTGCTTCAGCTTTTTGGGTCCGGCAATAAAAAAAAAAAAATTTTGGTCAAAAATTTCGTGCCCATCCCGTGGGCTTGACCTCGAAGAGTTTTGAGACACTCGCCATTATAGTGATTTTTCAAAAAAAAAAAAAAAGAGCAGCAAAAAAAAAAGCAGCGCAAAAAAAAAAAAAAAAAAAATTCCAGAGTGTGCTTTTCCTTGTTTACGCAGCGCCGTGATTTTGTTAGTGTTCTAGGCTCGCCTCTAGCACGGTTCAGCCTAGGACCAAAGACAAGATTGCTGCTGAGCGCTTATTCAACTTTGCATCTCCGAATTGATTATTGCTAACCTTTTTTTGCTACCATATTATAAGCCTTCCCAGCTCCACATACATCTACATCGTATGCTTGACTCTCCCCGTAATCGCCTATCCAAGCTTTGAGAGTTTTGACTACATCGGTTTTCGATCACCGTCGCCGGGTAAGAACCGTAAGAATTTGAGATTTGCTTCGACGGATTTGTGATCGCCCACCACACCACCACCACCACTTCCTAGTAGTCCTGTCAATCATATTCTTGTGTGTTTTATTGCTGCTAACCATGGCAGGATCATGTCATTTAGACCGACCGGGAGAACATGACAAACAAAGCGCTACATGATAAGTTTCAACAAATGATGAGGGCAGGTGGACGATGTGCTAAATAGATTTGAAGAGGCCATGGAGAAGATAGATGGCATTGAGAAGGCGTCAAACAAAGCTCGATAACAAGTTTAATGAATTGCTCGCTGCCTACCACCACCACCACCGCTGCACCTAACGCACCTCTACTACAACAACATGGACTACCTCCACATCGCTAAACAGCCCTCCGCCGAAGCTTCCCGTGTCCTCTTCACCGCCAAGCTGCCGGTGCTGCTGCTGATACTTCGTGGCTCCCGCTGCGGCGTGGGGAGGATGATTATGTGAGAGCTTACGAGGATGAGGTTGATCAACATCGAATTCACGTGCAACCACCAAAGACCACAACCACCGTGTCGCCCACATGCAAATAATGGCAATGTTCGCTCCCCTTCAGTACGAGATCATGACCATCTCCCTAAACTGAAATTGAATATTCCACCATTTGAGGGTAGATATGTTCCTGATATATATCTTACTTGGGAATTAGAAACTGAACAACGATTTACATGTTTACAATATCCCGAGGAGAGACGTGTTCTCGCCGCTGTTTGTGCTTTCACTAGCTTTGCATGTGTTTGGTGGTCTCAACATTGTAGATTATATCCTGCTCCAGCTACTTGGGCTGCTTTGAAAACTGCTATGCGACTGCTGGTTCCACCATATTATCAACGTGAATTACTTCAAAAATTGCAGCGCTTAAGACAAGGAAAAATTCGTAGAAGAATATTATCGAATTACAAACCTGGCTTGATTAGATGTGGTATTGTTGAGGAGAATGAAGCTATGCTTGCACGCTCGGTGGATTAAATAGAGAGATTCAAACCATTCTAGACTACAAGGATTATAATAATATCACCGATTATTCCATCTTGCTTGTAAAGCTGAACGTGAAGTGCAGGATCGATGTGCGCTGGCGCGACTAACTTTTCTCGCAGGTCGACCTTCATCATGGACACCACGCGCATCATCTACTTCCACACGCTCTACTACACCGCACCTCCGCCGGCTGCCACCTCCAACCGTGATACAAGAAAGGTGCACAACCACCACTATCCGCCAAGAGCACACCGCCTGGCCTACACAGAGCTCTTCTTCTTCCATGGCGCCAACAGGCACACAAGTGATATTATTTGTCGTCGTTGTAAGGGAAGAGGACATTTTATGCAGAGAATGCCAATCTCAGCAGGTGATGATTGCTACCGAGGATGGTGGGTATGAGTCCGCTAGTGACTATGATGAAGAGACTTTGGCTCTTATTACACATGAAGAACACGGTGGAGATGATTCTGATCTTGAGACGCAATACATGGCTGTCAAGATGCCGATGTGTATGAATGTTTAGTTGCTCAACGTGTTTTGAGTGTGCAGGTTACACAAGCTGAGCAAAATCAGAGGCATAACTTGTTCCATACAAAGGAGTTGTGAAGGAACGCTCTATTCAAGGCCATCATAGATGGAGGGAGCTGCAACAACTTGGCTAGCATGGATATGGTGGAGAAGCTTTCTCACCACAAGACCACATCCACATCCTTACTACATCCAATGGTTCAACAACAGCGCAAGGTTAAGGTAACACGCACTGCTCGTGTGCATTTTAGTATCTCTACATATGCTGATTATGTTGATTGTGATGTGGTACCTATGCAAGCATGTTCCTTATTACTTGGTAGACCATGGCAATTTGATAAAATTTGTACACCATGGTAGAAACAATCAGATACTCTTGTTCACAAGGATAAAATATTACTTTGCTTCCTATGACTCCTGATTCCATTTTGAAAGATGATATTAATAGAGCTAATAAAGCAAAACAGAGAAAATAAGAGTGAAAATCAGATTGTGGCAAAAGAATTTGAGCAACAAATGAAGCCTAATAATAAACCATCTAATGTTGCTTCTGAAATTAAACTGAAAAGTGCATGTTTATTTGCCACCAAATCTGATATTGATGAGCTAGATTCTAGCAAATCTGTTTGCTATGCTTTTGTGTGCAAAGAGGCATTATTTTCATTCGAGGACGGTTTTCCTCTTTGCCCCTCGCTGTCACTAACATTTTGCAGAGTTCGCCGACGTCTTCCCACAAGACGTGCCACCGGATTACCACCTATTCGAGGGATTGAGCATCAAATTGACTTAATTCCTGCATCGCTACCCAACCGCCGCACCATACCGCATCAATCCAGAGGAGACGAAGGAGATTATGCGCCAAGCATGTGAGCTGCTCGACAAAGGTTATATACGCCAATCTCTTAGTCCTTGTGCTGTTCCTATTATACTAGTGCCTAAAAAGGATGGTACGTCACAGTATGTGTGTTGATTGTAGAGGCATTAATAATATTACTATTCGTTATCGCCATCCTATTCCTAGGCTAGATGATATGCTTGATGAATTGAGTGGTTTCTACAATATTCTCCAAAGTTGATTTATGAGTGGATACCATCAAATTGTATGAAATTGGGAGATGAATGGAAAACAGCATTTAAAACTAAGTTTGGATTATATGAGTGGTTAGTCATGCCTTTTGGGTTAACTAATGCACCTAGTACTTTCATGAGATTAATGAACGAAGTTTTACGTGCTTTCATTGGACGATTTGTGGTAGTTTACTTTGATGATATACTGATTTATAGCAAATCTTGGAAGAACATTTGGAACATTTACGTGTTGTTTTTAATGCTCTACGTGATGCACGCTTGTTTGGTAACCTTGGGAAGTGCACCTTTTGCACCGACCGAGTATCTTTTCTTGGCTATGTTGTTACTCCACGTGGAATTGAAGTTGATAAAGCCAAGATTGAAGCTATTGAGAGTTGGCCGCAGCCCAAAACGGTCACACAAGTGAGGAGTTTTCTTGGACTCGCTGGTTTCTATAGGCGCTAGAGAGACTTTAGCACCATTGCTGCACCTCTCAATGAGCTTACAAAGAAGGATGTGCCTTTTGTTTGGGGTACCGCACAGAAGAAGCCTTCACGGTATTGAAAGATAAGTTGACACATGCCCTTTACTCCAACTTCCCGACTTTAATAAGACTTTTGAGCTTGAATGTGATGCTAGTGGAATTGGATTAGAGGTGTGTTATTACAAGATGGCAAACCTGTTGTATACTTTTCTCAAAAATTGAGGGCCTAGTCTGAACTATTCTACTTATGACAAAGAATTATATGCTCTTGTTCGGACTTTAGAGACATGGCAACATTATTTATGGCCCAAAGAATTTGTTATACATTCTGATCATGAATCTTTGAAACATATTAAAAGTCAAGCTAAACTGAATCGTAGACATGCTAAATGGGTTGAATTCATTGAGACTTTCCCTTATGTCATTAAACACAAGAAGGGTAAAGAAAATGTTATTGTCGATGCTTTGTCTCGTCGATATACTATGCTTTCACAACTTGACTTCAAAATATTTGGTTTGGAGACCATCAAAGATCAATATGTGCATGATGCTGATTTTAAAGATGTAATGCAGAATTGTAAAGAGGGAAGAACATGGAACAAGTTCGTTATTAATGATGGTTTTGTGTTCCGGCTAACAAGCTATGCATTCCTCGCTAGCTCTGTTCGCCTTTTTGTTGTTGCAGGAGGCGATGGAGGAGGATTAATGGGACACTTGGCGTGAAGAAGACGGAGGATATACTTGCTACACATTTCTTTTGGCCAAAGATGAGACGGATGTTGAGCGCTTTGTTGCTCGCTGCACTACATGTCAAAAAGCTAAGTCACGACTCAATCCTCATGGTTTATATATGCCTTTGCTCGTGCTCTAGTGTTCCTTGGGAGGATATATCTATGGACTTTGTTTTAGGTTTACCTCTAACAAAGAAGGAGGGATAGCATATTTGTTGTCGTGGATAGATTCTAAAATGGCACACTTTATACCATGTCATAAAAGCGATGATGTCGTTAATGTTGCTGATTTGTTCTTTCGTGAAATTATTCGCTTGCATGGTGTGCCAAATACTATTGTTTCAGATCGTGATACTAAATTTCTTAGCCACTTTTGGAGATGTTTATGGGCTGTTGGGGACTAAACTGCTTTTAGTACTACTTGTCACCCCCAAACCGATGGATAAACCTGAAGTAGTCAATAGAACATTGTCTACTATGCTTAGGGCTGTTTTGAAGAATAATAAGAAAATGTGGGAAGAATGCTTGCCTCATATTGAATTTGCTTATAATCGCTCATTGCATTCTACTACTAAGATGTGCCCTTTTGAAATTGTGTATGGCTTCCTACCCGTGCACCTATTGATTTGTTGCCTCTTCCATCTTCGGAGAAGGTTAATTTTGATGCTAAAGAACGTGTTGAATTGATTTTAAAATGCATGAGTTAACTAAGGAAAACATTGAGCGATGAATGCTAAATATAAACTTGTTGGAGATAAGGGTAGAAAACATGTTGTCTTTGCACCGGAGATCTTGTTTGGTTACATTTATGTAAGGATAGGTTTCTAATTTATGCAAATCAAAGCTAATGCCACATGTCGATGGTCCATTTAAGGTGTTAGAGAAAATAAATGATAATGCATATAAACTTGAGCTGCCTGCAGATTTTGGGGTTAGTCCCACTTTTAACATTGCAGATTTGAAGCCTTATTTGGGTGAGGAAGATGAGCTCCGTCGAGGACGACTTCATTTCAAGAAGGGAGGATGATGAGGACATCAATACCATTGTTACACCCACAGCCCTCGCTGCTATACATATCGGACCAATTACTAGAGCTCACAGACGCCAATTGAATTATCGTACTTTCGCTTTTGGTAATGATTCTAATGTTCATGAGAATATGATGTTGCTTAAATTGGATACATTTGTTTTGCTTACAAATGAAGGGCCTACCATGGACAAGAAAGATGAACCTTGGAGCAAGTTCAAGCATGGAGATGTTGGCATGCTAAGGGGAACAAGAACGGAGTTACAAGTGATGATTCCAGGACTTTGAAGCCACCCTAATGAGTGCATGAGGCCTTGACGAAATATACAAGATGCCACTTCATAATATTCGCCCATAGGCTATTCTAGGTGCTCAGTCACCTTATTATTGGGCCAGCCCATGTAATTTCGAAATACTTAAGTATAGGCTGTTTTAGAGTCCAGATGTGTGGGGAACAAGAGTTAGGGTTGATTTCGACCCTCCACCAAGGGCCACGAAATTCCCTCTTCCTCCATATATACAGCCCTTAGGGCACCGCTAGACCTTGGGTTTTGTTTAGATTAAAAGTTCGCCATAGCTGCAACTTCGCAGATTTCGCTTGTGTTCAACGACTGCATAAAGCGCCACGTAACCCCACCTTGATCAATAAAGCTTTCATCTTATATTCGCAATATCCAGATTGCAATCTCAGTTTCTTGCTTGTTCTTCGCTTGCTCGCAGGAAATGTGCCCTCGTGGTCGTTGATCGTGTTCGCGCGTGGTCAATAACCCTCGAAGTTGGTTTAGCGATTGCTAAGGCCGACGACGTCTCAAGACGCTCAGTAGTCGGATCGCCAAGGTCGACTCTACGTAAACGATAGCCACCATCTCATCGAAACATCGGACACCTTTGCCTCTATCATCATATCTCGCCAAGAGTACACCGCTGGGCTCTACATGTAGCTCTTCTTCTTCCATGGCGCCAACAGGCACACAAGTGATATTATTTGTCGTTGTTGTAAGGGAAGAGGACATTTTATGAGAGAATGCCAATCTCAGCTGCAGTGATGATTAAGCATCGAGGATGGTGGGTATGAGTCTGCTAGTGACTATGATGAAGAGACTTTGGCTCTTATTACACATGAAGAACACGCGGAGATGATTCTGATCCCGAGACGCAATACATGGCTGTCAAGATGCCGATGTGTATGAATGTTTAGTTGCTCAACGTGTTTTGAGTGTGCAGTTACATGTTGAGCAAAATCAGAGGCATAACTTGTTCCATACAAAGGAGTTGTGAAGGAACGTTCTATTCAAGGCCATCATAGATGGAGGGAGCTGCAACAACTTGGTTAGCATGGATATGGTGGAGAAGCTTTTCTCACCACAAGACCACATCCACATCCTTACTACATCCAATGGTTCAACAACAGCGCAAGGTTAAGGTAACACGATCGCTCGTGGTGCATTTTAGTATCTCTACATATGCTGATTATGTTGATTGTGATGTGGTACCTATGCAAGCATGTTCCTTATTACTTGGTAGACCATGGCAATTTGATAAAAATTCTGTACACCATGGTAGAAACAATCAAGATACTCTTGTTCACAAGGATAAAAATATTACTTTGCTTCCTATGACTCCTCGATTCCATTTTGAAAGATGATATTAATAGAGCTAATAAAGCAAAACAGAGAAAATAAGAGTGAAAATCAGATTGTGGCAAAAGAATTTGAGCAACAAATGAAGCTTCTAATAATAAACCATCTAATGTTGCTTTCAAATTAAACTGAAAAGTGCATGTTTATTTGCCACCAAATCTGATATTGATGAGCTAGATTCTAGCAAATCTGTTTGCTATGCTTTGTGTGCAAAGAGGCATTATTTTCATTCGAGGACGTGTTTTCCTCTTGCCCCTCGCCGTCACTAACATTTTGCGGTGAGTTCACGACGCCTTCCCACAAGACGTGCCACCGGATTACCACCTATTCGAGGGATTGAGCATCAAATTGACTTAATTTCGTGCATCGCTACCCAACCGCGCTACCATACCGCACTCAATCCAGAGGAGACGAAGGAGATTATGCGCAAGCATGTGAGCTGCTCGACAAAGGTTATATACGCTAATCTCTTAGTCCTTGTGCTGTTCCTATTATACTAGTGCCTAAAAAGGATGGTACGTCATGTATGTGTGTTGATTGTAGAGGCATTAATAATATTACTATTCGTTATCGCCATCCTATTCCTAGGCTAGATGATATGCTTGATGAATTGAGTGGTTTCTACAATATTCTCCAAAGTTGATTTATGAGTGGATACCATCAAATTCAGATGAAATTGGGAGATGAATGGAAAAAAACAGCATTTAAAACTAAGTTTGGATTATATGAGTGGTTAGTCATGCCTTTTGGGTTAACTAATGCACCTAGTACTTTCATGAGATTAATGAACTAAGTTTTACGTGTTTTCATTGACGCATTTGTAGTAGTTTACTTTGATGATATACTGATTTATAGCAAATCTTTGAAGAACATTTGGAACATTTACGTGTTGTTTTTAATGCTCACGTGATGCACGCTTGTTTGGTAACCTTGGGAAGTGCACCTTTTTTGCACCGACCGAGTATCTTTTCTTGGCTATGTTGTTACTCCACAGGAATTGAAGTTGATAAAGCCAAGATTGAAGCTTATTGAGAGTTGGCCGCAGCCCAAAACGGTCACACAAGTGAGGAGTTTTCTTGACTCGCTGGTTTCTATAGCGCTTTGTGAGAGACTTTAGCACCATTGCTGCACCTCTCAATGAGCTTACAAAGAAGGATGTGCCTTTTGTTTGGGGTACCGCATGTGAAGAAGCCTTCACGGTATTGAAAGATAAGTTGACACATGCCCTTTACTCCAACTTCCCGACTTTTAATAAGACTTTTGAGCTTGAATGTGATGCTAGTGGAATTGGATTAGAGGTGTGTTATTACAAGATGGCAAACCTGTTGCATACTTTTCTCAAAAATTGAGTGGGCCTAGTCTGAACTATTCTACTTATGACAAAGAATTATATGCTCTTGTTCGGACTTTAGAGACATGGCAACATTATTTATGGCCCAAATGCATATGATTTGAACTTTGTAGTAAGTATTGAACAGTGTTACGCCTTGGTTTTAATTGTTCAAATTTGCGAAGCAATTCACGACGATAGTAAGGAGGAAAAATTGTTGTCTCATTACAGCTTTCAAACTTTCCAAGTTGTGGGTTGATATCAACGCTTTTCTTACAATGTACACTCCACCAAACAAGCAAAACTTAAGCAAATGCTCTAGTGGTAGCTTGTACTTCAAGTTCGTAAAAATCATGGTGACTAAAACTTTCAATTCAAGCCCCAAGCTAGATAAATAGGATTAAATCTACCCTCAAATGATGGTAAAGACATAATCAACCATATGCTTGTGTGTGTTGTCCCAACTCCGTGATGGTGAAGATGTGTCCTTCGGCCCAAGAACTTCTATCTCGAACCTGTCATGATTAGTAGAAACAAGAAACAAAATTCAAGAATAATGTTCCTAATGAACTACTAGGATGTGGTTGTAAAGTGCTCACAAAGAAAGCAATATCAATATCTTATGCCTTACTATATGCGGGTGTGGTGACAGTAACTAGCGTGTCATAACTCAAGATTGTGTAGTTTATCATTGTGGGAACGACGATACACTATGTAGAATATGTGAGCTAATATTATGTATATGGTAGCAAAAAATTAGCAATAATCAATTCATGATGCAATGTTGAATAAACGCTCAACGACGTAATCGTATGGTCCTAGGCTAGACCAGACTAGAGACGAGCTCAGAACACTAATGAGGTCACGGGCGAGCACAACTAGCATCAATGAAGGATATAAGTAGCCTGGACAGCAAGATATAAGTGAAGATCACAACGCAAGAAAGATAATGATGAAGAACAACCGCCAAGCAGATATACAACAACTCTCTCTCCAATTTTCCTCTTGACAAGTTTGAGCCAATTTTTCTGATAACTTTTTCAAAGAATGCTACTAACCAAGCTTCCAATGCAAAAGAATCACTCAATCTAGGTTGATATGAGGAGTCAAATGAGAATTTGGGTTGTGGTTCCTGTGTCCTATTGTGTTTCGCTATATAGGTACGGTTCGACGTCAACATCACCACCGCCATCTTCGCAAGGACTCATCATCGCCAAGGACGGTAACCTCGATTTACATCTTTGTCATCTCTCGCAATTGCATTGATAACCACATAGCCTTACTTTTATGTTGCTTACCCATCGAGACTAGCCATTGAGTATTGCCGCAACGTGACTTGTGCACCTTAGTGATCATACTCCATAGCATACATAGCATACCAAAGTGGTGCATATCTTGAGATCAACTTGTGTGTCACAATGTTGTCATAGCATACACAATTGCTATCTTGGTTCATGAAGTTTGCATAAGAAAAGAGCTCAAAAGGAAAGAGCCACCCAAGCTTATAAGCAAAGAGGAAAGATAAGCAAAGAGCTTATAAGCAAGAACCATAGCATCATACAACATTAAGATTGTCATATCCGATCATCTTGGATCATAGCATCAAATATCATACATATAGCATACTTGGGATAGAGATCATTGCATTTTGCCTAGTAGGTTGTGCACAAGTTCGTGATCCGCCTATTGTGCAATCGTAATAGGCTCTCTAGTATTGTGCAACAAGAGCATTCTCGTGGTTTCCACATTTTGGCTCACTTTTGGTTTGCACAATCCCACTTATCTATTTTATGTGTGTTTCGTGGTACCACTACTTGCTTGGTCTACTTGTTACATTTAATAATTTGCTAATCTTTTTCAACTTTATTGAGTCTCACTTACAATCGCATCAAATTTTGTGCCACCATCCTAACCGAGCTCCACCATAAGCTTTCATTTGTGTAGGTGTGAGAACCGACAAGAATCGGTACCAAGAGTGCTATTTCATTGTCCGTGATTTGAGTGAACTTGATTCATTTTCAACATCGGTCAAAGGTACATTGGTATAAGTTCTTTTCCGCTCTACCACTCACATCTTGTTTGGAATGATGGATAGGCCAAGTTCTTCTACCAACCCACTCTTCATCGAGAAAGACGACGACATGTCCTCACACGCCACCAAGAGCTACCTCTTTGGTGCACAACGAGTGTTGCACCAAGAACAACAAGCAATGAGCGATCAGATCGACAACCTCGCCACGACTTTGCGACTCTCCGAGCAACGACAAGAGACTACTTCGACAACAAGTTCGAGGCTCACAAGGAAGAGAATGATGCAAGAATGGACGAGATCCCGCTGATGAGAACACGACATCATTCCACTTCTTCATCATCAAGACGGAGCCGCCGAGTGATGAGGACATCAATACCATTGTTACACCCACAGCCCCTATCGCTACATATATCGGACCAATTACTAGAGCTCTCAAGACGCCAATTAAATTATCGTACTTTCGCTTTTGGTAATGATTCTAATGTTCATGAGAATATGATGCTGCTTAAATTGGATACATTTGTTTTGCTTACAAATGAAGGCCCTAGCTTGGAGAAGGATGGACATTGAGCAAGAACAAGCATGGAGATAATGCCATGCTAAGGGGAACAAGAACGGAGTTACAAGTGATGATTTCAGGACTTTGAAGCCACCATAATGGTGCATGAAGCCTTGGACGAAATATACAAGATGCTACTTCATAAATGTCGTCCCGAGGCTATTCTAGGTGCTGCATCACCTTATTAGTGGGCCAGGCCCATGTAATTTCGAAATACTTAAGTATAGGCTGTTTTAGAGTCCGTGATGTGGGGAACAAGAGTTAGGGTTGATTTCGACCCTCCACCAAGGGCCACGAAATTCCCTCTTCCTCCATATATACAGCCCTTAGGGCACCGCTTAGACCTTGGGTTTTGTTTAGATTAAAAGTTCGCCATAGCTGCAACTTCGCATTTCGCTTGTGTTCAACGACTGCATAAAGGCGCCAGTAACCCCACCTTGATCAATAAAGCTTTCATCTTATATTCGCAATATCCAGATTGCAATCTCAGCTTGCTTGTTCTTCGCTTGCTCGCAGGAAATGCACTCGTGGTCGTTGATCGTGTTCGCGTGGTCAATAACCTCTCGGAGTTGGTTTAGCGACATTGCTAAGGCGCGACGCCCTCAGACGCTCAGTAGTCGGATCGCCAAAGTCGACTTCCTCCAAAGCGAAAACCAACATCTCATCGAAAGACGGACACCTTTGCCTCTATCAAGTGGTATCAGATTTTCAGGTTGCTCGGTGAGATTTTACAGTTTTTCAGAGATTAGATCGAGTCTGTTCTTCATACCTAAAGTCCATTTAAAAAGCCACAAAAAATTTAGGTTAGTTCATCATATCCCAACCAATCTGAGCTTTTGCATAATCTTTTTAGGGTTTTGCTTTGTTGAATTTATGTTGCATCGCCGTGTCTAGTTGCTGGTCTTAGCGTCTAGTCTTTAGAGTTTCGAGTTCTGGTCATAAGTTGTCACGCCGCCACCGCACCATCATCATCGCCTCGCCACCTACCACCACCGCCCAATCCGATCCATAGACCACCACCAATCCGTGTCCATATACCACCACCGATCCATATCCATATACTACCACCGCTACCACCACCGCGCCATATACCACCACCATATATCCAATCCGAAGTTCCTTGCATATTAGGGTTGTTTTTAGATCCATCTAGTTTCCGATTTGTGTTTTCCTTGCCGAGTAGGTTTCGAAAAAAAAGAGTCCGAAACCACCTTGCTTAGGCCCAAAATTTTCCAAAACGCACTTGTCGTAAAAAAATTTTCGCTATCCTATTTTTAGGTGTTTCTAAGCGTATTGAGACAGCCGCCATTATAGAAAGTTTTTTTGACCTGCTTCAGCTTTTGGGTCCGGCAAAAAAAAAAATTTGGTCGAAAAAATTTCGTGCCCATCCCGCCAGCTTTGACCTGGAAGAGTTTTGAGACACTCGCCATTATAGTGATTTTTCGAAAAAAAAAAAGAGCAGCAAAAAAAAAAAAGAAGAAAAAAAAAAAAAAAAGAGCAAAAAAAATTTATTCCAGAGTGTGCTTTTCCGTTGTTTTCGCAGCAGCCGTGATTTTGTTAGTGTTCTAGGCTCGCCTCTAGCACGGTTCAGCCTAGGACCAAGACAAGACTGTCTGCTGAGCGCTTATTCAACTTTGCATCTCTCGAATTGATTATTGCTGACCCTTTTTGCTACCATATTATAAGCCTTCCCAGCTCCACATACATCTACATCGTATGCTTGACTCTCCCTCGTAATCGCCTATCCAAGCTTTGAGAGTTTTGACTACATCGGTGTTCATCACCGCTGCCGGGTAAGAACTGTAAGAATTTGAGATTTGCTTGACGGATTTGTGATCGCCCACCACACCACCACCACCACTTCCTAGTAGTCTGTCAATCATATTCTTGTGTGTTTCTATTGCTGCTAACCATGGCAGGATCACATGTCGATTTAGACCGACCGGGAGAACATGACAAACAAAGCGCTACATGATAAGTTTCAACAAATGATGAGGGCAGGTGGACGATGTGCTAAATAGATTTGAAGAGGCCATGGAGAAGATAGATGGCATTGAGAAGGCGTCAAACAAAGCTTGATAACAAGTTTAATGAATTGCTCGCAAGGCCTACCACCACCACCACCGGCTGCACCTAACGACCTCTACTACAACAACACGGACTACCTCCACATCGCGAAACAGCCCTCCGCCGAAGCTTCCCGTGTCCCTCTTCACCGCCAAGCTGCTGGTGCTGCTGTTGATACTTCGTGGCTCTCGCCGCCAGGTGGGGAGGATGATTATGTAAGAGCTACGAGGATGAGGTTGATCAACATCGTAACCACGCAACCACCAAAGCACCACAACCACCAGTGTCGCCCACATGCAAATAATGGCAATGTTCGGCCCCTTCAGTACGAGATCATGACCATCTCCCTAAACTGAAATTGAATATTCCACCATTTGAGGGTAGATATGTTCCCGATATATATCTTACTTGGGAGTTAGAAACTGAACAACGATTTACATGTTTACAATATCCCGAGGAGAGACGTGTTCCCGCTGCTGTTTGTGCTTTCACTAGCTTTGCATGTGTTTGGTGGTCTGAACATTGTAGATTATATCCTGCTCCAGCTACTTGGGCTGCTTTGAAAACTGCTATGCGATCTGGTTCCACCATATTATCAGCGTGAATTACTTCAAAATTGCAGCGCTTAAGACAAGGAAAAATTCGTAGAAGAATATTATCGTGAATTACAAACCGGCTTGATTAGATGTGGTATTGTTGAGGAGAATGAAGCTATGCTTGCACGCTTTTCGGGTGGATTAAATAGAGAGATTCGACCATTCTAGACTACAAGGATTATAATAATATCACCGATTATTCCATCTTGCTTGTAAAGCTGAACGTGAAGTGCAGGATCGATGTGCCTTGGCGCGACTAACTTTTCTCGCAGTCGACCTTCATCATGGACACCACGCATCATCTACTTCCACACGCTCTACTACACCGCACCTCCGCCGGCTGCCACCTCCAACCGTGATACAAGAAAGCAGTGCACAACCACCACTATCCGCCAAGAGTACACCCGCTGGGCCTACACAGAGCTCTTCTTCTTCCATGGCGCCAACAGGCACACAAGTGATATTATTTGTCGTCGTTGTAAGGGAAGAGGACATTTTATGAGAGAATGCCAATCTCAGCGGTGATGATTGCTACCGAGGATGGTGGGTATGAGTCCGCTAGTGACTATGATGAAGAGACTTTGGCTCTTATTACACATGAAGAACACGGTGGAGATGATTATGATCCCGAGACGCAATACATGGCTGTCAAGATGCCGACAGTATGAATGTTTAGTTGCTCAACGTGTTTTGAGTGTGCAGGTTACACAAGCTGAGCAAAATCAGAGGCATAACTTGTTCCATACAAAGGAGTTGTGAAGGAACGTTCTATTCAAGGCCATCATAGATGGAGGGAGCTGCAACAACTTGGCTAGCATGGATATGGTGGAGAAGCTTTCTCACCACAAGACCACATCCACATCCTTACTACATCCAATGGTTCAACAACAATGCAAGGTTAAGGTAACACGATCTGCTCGTGTGCATTTTAGTATCTCTACATATGCTGATTATGTTGATTGTGATGTGGTACCTATGCAAGCATGTTCCTTATTACTTGGTAGACCATGGCAATTTGATAAAATTTGTACACCATGGTAGAAACAATCAGATACTCTTGTTCACAAGGATAAAAATATTACTTTGCTTCCTATGACTCCGATTCCATTTTGAAAGATGATATTAATAGAGCTAATAAAGCAAAACAGAGAAAAATAAGAGTGAAAATCAGATTGTGGCAAAAGAATTTGAGCAACAAATGAAGCCTAATAATAAACCATCTAATGTTGCTTCTGAAATTAAACTGAAAAGTGCATGTTTATTTGCCACCAAATCTGATATTGATGAGCTAGATTCTAGCAAATCTGTTTGCTATGCTTTGTGTGCAAAGAGGCATTATTTTCATTCGAGGACGTGTTTTCCTCTTTGCCCCCCCGCTGTCACTAACATTTTGCAGAGTTCACGACGCCTTCCCACAAGACGTGCCACCGGATTACCACCTATTCGAGGGATTGAGCATCAAATTGACTTAATTCCCGTGCATCGCTACCCAACCGCGCACCATACCGCATCAATCCAGAGGAGACGAAGGAGATTATGCGTCAAGTATGTGAGCTGCTCGACAAAGGTTATATACGCTAATCTCTTAGTCCTTGTGCTGTTCCTATTATACTAGTGCCTAAAAAGGATGGTACGTCACAGATGTGTGTTGATTGTAGAGGCATTAATAATATTACTATTCGTTATCGCCATCCTATTCCTAGGCTAGATGATATGCTTGATGAATTGAGTGGCTCTACAATATTCTCCAAAGTTGATTTATGAGTGGATACCATCAAATTGTATGAAATTGGGAGATGAATGGAAAACAGCATTTAAAACTAAGTTTGGATTATATGAGTGGTTAGTCATGCCTTTTGGGTTAACTAATGCACCTAGTACTTTCATGAGATTAATGAACTAAGTTTTACGTGCTTTCATTGGACGATTTGTGGTAGTTTACTTTGATGATATACTGATTTATAGCAAATCTTTGGAAGAACATTTGGAACATTTACGTGTTGTTTTTAATGCTCTACGTGATGCACGCTTGTTTGGTAACCTTGGGAAGTGCACCTTTGCACCGAATTTAGTATCTTTTCTTGGCTATGTTGTTACTCCACAGGAATTGAAGTTGATAAAGCCAAGATTGAAGCTATTGAGAGTTGGCCGCAGCCCAAAACGGTCACACAAGTGAGGAGTTTTCTTGACTCGCTGGTTTCTATAGGCGCTTTTAGAGAGACTTTAGCACCATTGCTGCACCTCTCAATGAGCTTACAAAGAAGGATGTGCCTTTTGTTTGGGGTACCGCATGTGAAGAAGCCTTCACGGTATTGAAAGATAAGTTGACACATGCCCTTTACTCCAACTTCCTGACTTTAATAAGACTTTTGAGCTTGAATGTGATGCTAGTGGAATTGGATTAGAGGTGTGTTATTACAAGATGGCAAACCTGTTGCATACTTTTCTGAAAAATTGAGGGCCTAGTCTGAACTATTCTACTTATGACAAAGAATTATATGCTCTTGTTCGACTTTAGAGACATGGCAACATTATTTATGGCCCAAAGAATTTGTTATACATTCTGATCATGAATCTTTGAAACATATTAAAAGTCAAGCTAAACTGAATCGAGACATGCTAAATGGGTTGAATTCATTGAGACTTTCCTTATGTCATTAAACACAAGAAGGGTAAAGAAAATGTTATTGCCGATGCTTTGTCTCGTCGCTATACTATGCTTTCACAACTTGACTTCAAAATATTTGGTTTGGAGACCATCAAAGATCAATATGTGCATGATGCTGATTTTAAAGATGTAATGCAGAATTGTAAAGAAGGAAGAACATGGAACAAGTTCGTTATTAATGATGGTTTTGTGTTCGGCTAACAAGCTATGCATTCCTCGCTAGCTCTGTTCGCCTTTTGTTGTTGCAGGAGGCGATGGAGGAGGATTAATGGGACACTTTACGCCAAGAAGACGGAGGATATACTTGCTACACATTTCTTTTGGCCAAAGATGAGACGGATGTTGAGCGCTTTGTTGCTCGCTGCACTACATGTCAAAAAGCTAAGTCACGACTCAATCCTCATGGTTTATATATGCCTTTGCTCGTGCTTAGTGTTCCTTGGGAGGATATATCTATGGACTTTGTTTTAGGTTTACCTCTAACAAAGAAGGAGGATAGCATATTTGTTGTCGTGGATAGATTCTCAAAATGGCACACTTTATACCATGTCATAAAAGCGATGATGTCGTTAATGTTGCTGATTTGTTCTTTCGTGAAATTATTCGCTTGCATGGTGTGCCAAATACTATTGTTTCAGATCGTGATACTAAATTTCTTAGCCACTTTTGGAGATGTTTATGGGCTAAGTTGGGGACTAAACTGCTTTTTAGTACTACTTGTCACCCCAAACCGATGGATAAACCAAGTAGTCAATAGAACATTGTCTACTATGCTTAGGGCTGTTTTGAAGAATAATAAAAAATGTGGGAAGAATGCTTGCCTCATATTGAATTTGCTTATAATCGCTCATTGCATTCTACAACTAAGATGTGCCCTTTGAAATTGTGTATGGCTTCCCACCGTGCACCTATTGATTTGTTGCCTCTTCCATCTTCGGAGAAGGTTAATTTTGATGCTAAAGAACGTGTTGAATTGATTTTAAAATGCATGAGATAACTAAGGAAAACATTGAGCGATGAATGCTAAATATAAACTTGCTGGAGATAAGGGTAGAAAACATGTTGTCTTTGCACCGGAGATCTTGTTTGGTTACATTTATGTAAGGATAGGTTTCTAATTTGCGCAAATCAAAGCTAATGCCACGTGTCGATGGTCCATTTAAGGTGTTAGAGAAAATAAATGATAATGCATATAAACTTGAGCTGCCTCGCAGATTTTGGGGTTAGTCCCACTTTAACATTGCAGATTTGAAGCCTTATTTGGGTGAGGAATATGAGCTCGTCGAGGACGCACTTCATTTCAAGAAGGGAGGATGATGAGGACATCAATACCATTGTTACATCCACAGCCCCTCATCGCTACATATATCGGACCAATTACTAGAGCTCACAAGACGCCAATTAAATTATCGTGTACTTTCGCTTTTGGTAATGATTCTAATGTTCATGAGAATATGATGCTGCTTAAATTGGATACATTTGTTTTGCTTACAAATGAAGGCCCTAGCTTGGAGAAGGATGGACATTGAGCAAGAACAAGCATGGAGATAATGCCATGCTAAGGGGAACAAGAACGGAGTTACAAGTGATGATTTCAGACTTTGAAGCCACCATAATGGTGCATGAAGCCTTGGACGAAATATACAAGATGCTACTTCATAAATGTCGCCCCGAGGCTATTCTAGGTGCTGCACACCTTATTAGTGGGCCAGGCCCATGTAATTTCGAAATACTTAAGTATAGGCTGTTTTAGAGTCCCAGATGTGTGGGGAACAAGAGTTAGGTTGATTTCGACCCTCCACCAAGGGCCACGAAATTCTCTTCCTCCATATATACAGCCCTTAGGGCACCGCTTAGACCTTGGGTTTTGTTTAGATTAAAAGTTCGCCATAGCTGCAACTTCGCAGATTTCGCTTGTGTTCAACGACTGCATAAAGGCGCCACAGTAACCCCACCTTGATCAATAAAGCTTTCATCTTATATTCGCAATATCCAGATTGCAATCTCAGTTTTTTGCTTGTTCTTCGCTTGCTCGCAGGAAATGCACTCGTGGTCGTTGATCGTGTTCGCGTGGTCAATAACCTCTCGGAGTTGGTTTAGCGATTGCTAAGGCGCCGACGCCCTCAAGACGCTCGTAGTCGGATCGCCAAAGTCGACTTCCTCCAAAGCAAAACCAACATCTCATCGAAAAGACGGACACCTTTGCTCTATCATCGAGTCGACATCCGACGACACCTTCTACGACTCAAGTACACCGTCATCGAACACTCTTCGACGAGCCGCGCCAAGACCGCTATGCATCTCGCAACCCGCTACATGACAAGCATTCACACGAGCAAGTTGATGATCAAGTTCCTCGCCCTCAATCAAACCAAGAGGATTTTGCTCAAGCTCAAGAACGACAACGCCTTCGCCGCCAACAAGAGGAAGAAAGAGCTCGCCGTCACCAAGACGAACAAGACGCCAAGGCTCAACGCCTTCAACAACAACAACGTGAAGCGCAAGCTCTTGAGGCGCAACGCGCCCTTCAAGAATCAAGTCGAGCCTTCGCCAACCGCAATCGCGAACGGCGCAATCAAGAGGAAGCCCTTCGAGAAGAAATCCAAGAGAGGAACTACCAACCTCATGTACAACGCCAAGTTCCTCAAGCTCCTCCACAAGCTCGCCAAGCTCCACCTCAACATCAAGTTCAACAAGAGCAAGTTGATCATGGTCTTCCTCCGCGCCAAGAGCAACATGAAGACGAGTACATTCCACGCCAAGGACGCCATCATCAACATCGCCAACAACACAATGAAGAGCAACGCCACGGCAAGCTAAAATTCACCATGCCAAAGTTCAATGGAAGCAATGACCTCAAGACTACCTCTCATGGGCATTGAAGGTTGACAAAATCTTCCGCTTGCACAACTACGATGAAGCAAAGAAAATCGCTATGGCATCACTTGAGTTCCAAGATTATGTGCTCATATGGTGGGAACAAATCATTGAGCGATTTACAAGCAAGAGGTGAACCCCAATCACCACTTGGGCTCAAATGAAGGATGTCATGCGCAGCACGCTTTGTGCCAACCTACTACAATCGCGACCTCTTCAAGAAACTCCAACTACTCAAGCAAGGAACAAAGAGTGTTGAAGAATACTATAAGGAAATGGAGATAGCCATGATTCGAGCCAATGTCAAGGAAGATGATGAGCAAACTATGGCACGCTTCTTGAACGGACTCAATCATCCCATCAAGAAGATCGCCGACTTCCAACCATACTCATCCCTCATTGAGCTCAGACATCAAGCTACAAAGGCGAACGCCAAGTACAAGATGACTTCTGGCACGCCAAGTACTCATCCAAGACCCACGGCTTCTCCAACAATCAAGCTTCAACGACTCCTCCAACATCTACACCAACCAAGCTTCCTTCAAGAAACGACGACAAGTCAAGTTACAAGAAGACATCGACAAGTTCAAGTCGCCCTCCTCCTACTACAAGCAACCTCAAGTCGCGTGTTTCATCCTCTACTCCGACCGATGAGACCATCAAGACAAGCTCCTTCAAGTGTTTCACTTGCGCGGCCGAGGCCACAAGTCATACGAATGCACCAACAAGCGCACCATGATCCTCAACGACGATGGCACATATGACTCTATGAGTGAAGAGGAAATGGAAGCCCTTGAGCAAGTGGCCATGCACCGCAAGTGAATGAAGATGAAGATGATCAAGTCTTTGTGATGAGGATTCGAGCCCCGCCTCGTTGTCTCCAAGGTCTTGACTCTTCAACATCAACAAGAAGAAGACCAACGATGCCACATCTTCCACACAAAAGCCGCATCAATGGACGGTCCATCAAGGTCATCATCGATGGAGGTAGTTGCCACAACTTGGCAAGTGAAGAACTATGCTCCAAGCTACAATTGGTCAAGAGGAAGCACCCACACCCCTACAAGGTTCAATGGCTAAGGACTCCTAAGACTATACGAAGTCGAGCATACGGTCCAAGTCTCCTTCAAAATTGGTGCTTATGAAGACACTTTGAGTGTGATGTGGTCCCAATGACCGCTTGCCACCTCCTTCTTGGTCGACCATGGCAATTCGACCGTGGTGTCATCCACAATGGGCGAACCAATCACTATAGCTTCAAGATGAAAGGGAAGGAGTATGTGCTACGACCTATGTCTCCTAGTCAAGTGATAGCCGACAAGCAAGCCACACATCATAGAGAAAAGAGTGAGAAAGTGATCCACCCAAAAGTGAGTGAGAGCCACAAGCCAAATTTGAGAGACTCTTCGCTAGAGAGAAAACCTCATTCTATTTGCCACCAAAAGTGAGATGAGAGAAGTGTGTGAGCACCCATCGAGTGTGATGCACTTTGTCCTTGTGTGCAAGGATGGAGAACCAAAAACTAACACCATTCACGAGCTACCTTTGGTGTTTCAATCTCTTTTGCAGGAATTTCAAGATGTTTTCCCCGATGAGCTACCTCCGGTCTACTCCTCTTCGAGGCATTGAGCATCGAATCGACCTCATCCCCGGAGCGCCTCTACCAAACAAAGCTCCATACCGAGTCAATCCGAAGAAACCAAGGAGATTCAACGGCAAGTACAACAACTCATCGACAACGGTCATGTACGTGAAAGCCTAAGTCCTTGTGCTGCTCCTGTTATTCTTGTGCCTAAGCCCGATGGAAGTTTCCGCTTGTGTTCGATTGTAGACCTATCAATGCTATTACTGCTCGATATAGGCATCCCATTCCTCGCTTAGATGACATGCTTGATGAACTTAGTGGAGCCAACTTTTCTCAAAATTGATCTTAAAAGTGGCTATTATCAAATACGCATACAAGAGGGTGATGAATGGAAAACTGCTTTCAAAACCAAATTTGGTTTATATGAGTGGTTAGTGATGCCTATGGGTCTTTCGAAGCTCCCTGCACTTTTGTACGCCTTATGCATCATGTGCTTCATTCTTATATTGGAGTCTTTGTTGTGGTTTACTTTGATGATATTCTTGTGTTTAGCAAAACCATGAAAGAGCACTTCAATCATGTAAAATCTGTGTTGCAAACTCTTCGCAAGGAAAGCCTTTATGCAAATTTGAAAAATGCACTTTTGGTGTCGATAAAGTGGTTTTCTTGGGTTTTGTTGTTTCTTCAAAGGGTGTCCATGTTGATGAATCTAAAATTGAAGCAATCAAAACTTGGCCCCAACCCACCAATTTGCAACAAGTGCTAAGTTTTCTTGGTCTTATGGGTTTCTATCGTCGCTTGTGAAAGATTTTAGCACAATTGCCGCTCCTTTGCATGCTTTGAGCAAGAAGAATACTCCCTTTGTTTGGGGAACTTTGCAATCAACCGCTTTTGATGAGCTCAAGTCTTTGCTTACTCATGTCCGATTCTTGCTTTGCCCAATTTTGACAAAACTTTTGAGGTTCATTGTGATGCAAGTGGTACCGAATTGGCGGAGTTTTAATGCAAGAAAAATGAGCCATTGCTTATTTTAGTGAAAACTCTCCGTGCTCAACTTAATTATCCCATCTATGACAAAGAATTGTATGCTTTAGTGCGTGTGCTACATGTTTGGGAACATTACCTTAGACCGCATGAGTTTGTCATCCATACCGATCATGAAACGCTTAAGTACCTCAAAGGTCAAACTAAATTGAACAAGCGCCATGCCAAATGGAGTGAATTCATTGAATCTTTTCCTTATGTGATCAAGTACATTAAGGGTAAAGAAAATGTAGTTGCCGACGCGCTTTCACGCATAAACATGCTTGTCACCAACTTGAGTTGAATGTTATTGGTTTTGAGCATATAAAAGACTTGTATGAGCATGATCCATCTTTTGCTTCTCCTTATGCTAAGTGTTTGACGATACGCCTTGGGAACAATATTACATCAAGGATGGTTACCTTATGAGAGCTAACAAACTTTGCATTCCCTAGTCTTCTTCGCTTGCTCCTTTTGCAAGAGGCTCATGGAGGCGGCCTCATGGGACACTTTGGACGCGACAAGACATTCGCCGACTCTCCAACAACTACTTTTGGCCCAAGATGTTCCATGACGCCTCACGCTTCACCAACCGATGCTACACATGTCGCAAAGCTAAGTCTAAAGCTCAATCTCATGGTCTTTACATGCCTCTTCCTATCCCATATCAACCATGGGAAGACATTAGTATGGATTTTGTACTTGGTTTGCCTAGGACTCAAAATGGCAAGGATTCCGCCTTTGTTGTTGTGGATAGATTTTCTAAAATGGCACATTTCATTCCTTGCAACAAGATAGACGATGCTTCACATGTTGCAAATCTCTTTGTAGGGAAATCTTATGACTCCATGGCGCATCAAAGACAATCGCTCCGATCGTGACGCCAAGTTCTTGAGTTACTTTTGAAGACCCTATGTGCCAAGCTCGAATCAAGCTCTTGTTCTCCTCGCATACCATCCTCAAACCGACGGCCAAACGGAGGTGACGAACCGCACACTATCCACTCTACTTCGTGGTCTTGATCAAGAAGAACATCAAGGAGTGGGAAGCATGTCTACCCATCGCCGAGTACGCCTACAATCGCAAGACATTCAACTACCGCAAGTCCCCTTCGAGGTCGCTTCACGGTTTCAACCCGTTGTCCCCATTGGACATCCTACCACTTCCTTCCAAGAGCGCACCAACATGGATGCAAGTGAACGAGCAAGGTACATCAAGAAGATGCACGAAGAAACAAGGCACACCATCGAGCGCCAAGTACAACGCCAAGCAAACAAGCTCAACGCCAACAAGCAACCCATCGCCTTCAACATTGGTGATCTAGTGTGGTTACACCTTCGCAAGGACCGCTTCCCAAAGAACGCAAGTCCAAACTTCTCCTCGAGCCGATGGACCTTTCAAGGTACTAGCACGCCACAACGATAACGCTACAAGATCGACATACTCGAGACAAGTACAACGTGAGCGACATCTTCAACGCCAAGGACCTCGCACCTTTCCATGGAGATGAAGCTTTTGATCCGAGGTCGGATCTCTCCCAAGGGGGGAGATGATGCGAGCATCCTTCGATCATCCCCATGGACCTTCCGTCGCCTCACCAAGCTCCAAAGGACCCATGACGAGAGCACGAGCTCGAGCTCTCGAGACCGAGGTGACTTCTCCTTAGTGAAATATCATATGACCCTCTCGAGACATGGCTACTACCTCAATCCGAATGTTGTGCATGCTTAGGTACCAAGGAACCAACCTAGGAGAAGCTACAGCTCAAGATGGACACCAAGAGCAAGAGGAAGAACTGCAGAGTTCAGCGGGAGCGGTATTATCATTGCCAAGCCAAGCGGTACTATCACTGGAGCCAAACGGTACTACCGCTTCCATCCGCCTACTTCCGCAAAACCCGACACACTCCAGAATCGAACGGCGTGGAGCGGTACTATCATTAAGATAAGCGGTACTATCACCACAAAGCGGTATTATCATTGAAAGCGGTACTACCGCCATGAAGCAACGGTATTACCGCCTCGCTCACTGCAAATAAGCCTTGCCGAGGCCCATGTACTGCTTTCGCCTCAACTTACCCCTTGGAGGTCCTAGACTATAAATAGACCTTCCCTCATCCTTTCTAGGGTTAGCTTGGATTTGCTCATATTTCGTGTGAGAGCCTTTGCTCATCCCCTTGGCTACTTCTCCTTCGAGATCAGGACCTCTACGGAGAAGATCCCCAAGCGGATTCAAGACCCTCCTAGGGTGGACCTCAAGACCTCCTCTCGGAGAAGAACGGCTACCCTTGTATCCTACCCTTTGTTGTCCTTGAATCTTGTGCCACTCTATGTGTTTGATAATCTAGCACTTGTGTGATCGCTTTCTTGTCGGTTGAGTGATCTCTCTCGCTCTCCCCGTGTTTTCCTCGTGTTCTTCCGCTGCTCTTCTTGTTCCTCGAGGGATTCTCTCCAAGCGTGAAAGATCGTCATCCTAGGGTTCTACCCTACATCACTTTGTCACGACCAATCTTGCCGCACGGACTCATTCTTACATGATGGACACTTTGTGTGCGCTTAACCATTGTATTTCCGAGTGTTGCTTGTGTTTGCTCTTTTTGCATGTCTATCACTCCGCGACACCTTGACTACTTGGATTGGCGCCCATGTCTTCAACTCCGCCTAACTACAAGTTCGCCCCCCGACAACCGCTTCCATGGTGATGAGGATCACGATCCGACGCCGGATCTTTCCCAAGGGAGGGAGATTATGCGGAGCATCCCACGCTCATCCCCATGTACACTCCGACTACTCTCCAAACCCCAAGTGGACATATGACGAGACCTCGAATATACGCCATTGGACACAAGGTGAACTCGCCCTCTCCTAACCTTCACTTTCCACATGTGAGACATGGTTACTACCTCAAATATAAAAGCTATGCATGACCAGGAACAAGGAGGAAGACTAAGGACGAGCTAGCGAGGACGCCAAGTACAAGGACCAAGAGAAGGAGCTGCCAAGAAGTTTCAATGAAGCGGACGTCCGGACGACACCGGACGACCGCCTCTCACAGCGAAGCGGACGTCCGCCCTTGGCGGACGATCGCGCTCAAGACCCAGCCAACGCAGGTTCGAAGCGAAGCGGACGCCCCGATGAGGACATCAATACCATTGTTACACCCACAGCCCCTACCGCTACATATATCGACCAATTACTAGAGCTCACAAGACGCCAATTAAATTATCGTGTACTTTCGCTTGGTAATGATTCTAATGTTCATGAGAATATGATGCTGCTTAAATTGGATACATTTGTTTTGCTTACAAATGAAGGCCCTAGCTTGGAGAAGGATGGACATTGAGCAAGAACAAGCATGGAGATAATGCCATGCTAAGGGGAACAAGAACGGAGTTACAAGTGATGATTTCAGGACTTTGAAGCCACCATAATGGGTGCATGAAGCCTTGGACGAAATATACAAGACGCTACTTCATAAATGTCGCCCCGAGGCTATTCTAGGTGCTGCGTCACCTTATTAGTGGGCCAGGCCCATGTAATTTCGAAATACTTAAGTATAGTCTGTTTTAGAGTCCAGATGTGTGGGGAACAAGAGTTAGGGTTGATTTCGACCCTCCACCAAGGGCCACGAAATTCCTCTTCCTCCATATATACAGCCCTTAGGGCACCGCTTAGACCTTGGGTTTTGTTTAGATTAAAAGTTCGCCATAGCTGCAACTTCGCTGCATTTCGCTTGTGTTCAACGACTGCATAAAGGCGCCACGTAACCCCACCTTGATCAATAAAGCTTTCATCTTATATTCGCAATATCCAGATTGCAATCTCAGCTTGCTTGTTCTTCGCTTGCTCGCAGGAAATGACCTCGTGGTCGTTGATCGTGTTCGCGTGGTCAATAACCTCTCGGAGTTGGTTTAGCGATTGCTAAGGCGCGACGCCCTCGCACGCTCGTAGTCGGATCGCCAAAGTCGACTTCCTCCCAAGCTTAAAACCACATCTCATCGAAAGACGGACACCTTTGCCCTATCAAGTGGTATCAGATTTTCAGGTTGCTCGTGAGATTTTACAGCTTTTCGAGATTAGATCGAGTCTGTTCTTCATACCTAAAGTCCACGAAAAAGCCATAAAAAAAATTAGGTTAGTTCATCATATCCAACCAATCTGAGCCTTTGCATAATCTTTTTAGGTTTTTGCTTTGTTGAATTTGCGGTTGCATCGCCGTGTCAAGTTGCTGGTCTTAGAGTCTAGTCTTTAGAGTTTCGAAGTTCTGGTCATAAGTTGTCACGCCGCCGCACCATCATCATCGCCTTGCCATCTACCACCATTGCTTATCCGCCACCGCCTCAATCCGTATCCATATACCACCACCAATCCGTATCCATATACCACCACCAACTGTATCCATATTCCACCACCGCTGCCATATACCACCACCATATATCCACCACCAATCCGAAGTTCTTCTCATATTAGGTTTGTTTTCGAGATCCATCTAGTTTCCGATTCGTGTTTCCTTGCCGAGAGGTTTCGAAAAAAAAAAAAAAGAGTCCGAAACCACCTGTTTAGGCCCAAAATTTTCCAAAACGCACTTGTCGAAAAAATTTTCCGCTATCCTGCTTTTAAGTGTTTCTAAGGATTGAGACACTCGCCGTTATAGAAAGTTTTTTGACCTGCTTCAGCTTTTTGGGTCCGGCAAAAAAAAAAAAATTTTTGGTCGAAAAAAAATTTCGTGCCCATCCCGTCGGGCTTGACTGGAAGAGTTTTGAGACACTCGCCATTATAGTGATTTTTCAAAAAAAAAAAAAGAGCAGCAAGCAAAAAAAAAAAAAAAAGCAAAAAAAAAAAAAGAGAAAAAAAAAATTCCAGAGTGTGCTTTTTCCGTTGTTTCCGCAGCAGCCGTGATTTTGTTAGTGTTCTAGGCTCGCCTCTAGCACGGTTCAGCCTAGGACCAAAGACAAGACTGTGCTGAGCGCTTATTCAACTTTGCATCTCTCGAATTGATTATTGCTAACCATTTTGCTACCATATTATAAGCCTTCCCAGCTCCACATACATCTACATCGTATGCTTGACTCTCCCCGTAATCGCCTATCCAAGCTTTGAGAGTTTTGACTACATCGGTTGCCGATCATCACCGCTGCTGGGTAAGAACTGTAAGAATTTGAGATTTGCTCGACGGATTTGTGATCGTCCACCACACCACCACCACCACTTCCTAGTAGTCCGTCAATCATATTCTTGTGTGTTTCTATTGCTGCTAACCATGGCAGGATCACAAGTCGATTTAGACCGACCGGGAGAACATGACAAACAAAGCGCTACATGATAAGTTTCAACAAATGATGAGGGCAGGTGGACGATGTGCTAAATAGATTTGAAGAGGCCATGGAGAAGATAGATGGCATTGAGAAGGCGTCAAACAAAGCTCGATAACAAGTTTAATGAATTGCTCTGCCTACCACCACCACCACCGCTGCACCTAACGCACCTCTACTACAACAACATGGACTACCTCCACATCGCTAAACAGCCCTCCGCCGAAGCTTCCCTGTGTCCTCTTCACCGCCAAGCTGCCGGTGTCTGCTGCTGATACTTCGTGGCTCCTGCCGCCGCGACGGGGAGGATGATTATGTGAGAGCTTACGAGGATGAAGTTGATCAACATCGTAACCACGCAACCACCAAAGACCACAACCACCAGTGTCCTCCACATGCAAATAATGGCAATGTTCGCCTCTTCAGTACGAGATCATGACCATCTCCCTAAACTGAAATTGAATATTCCACCATTTGAGGGTAGATATGTTCCCGATATATATCTTACTTGGGAGTTAGAAACTGAACAACGATTTACATGTTTACAATATCCCGAGGAGAGACGTGTTCTCGCTCGCTGTTTGTGCTTTCACTAGCTTTGCATGTGTTTGGTGGTCTGAACATTGTAGATTATATCCTGCTCCAGCTACTTGGGCTGCTTTGAAAACTGCTATGCGCATCGCTGGTTCCACCATATTATCAGCGTGAATTACTTCAAAATTGCAGCGCTTAAGACAAGGAAAAATTCGTAGAAGAATATTATCGTGAATTACAAACTGGCTTGATTAGATGTGGTATTGTTGAGGAGAATGAAGCTATGCTTGCACGCTTTCGGGTGGATTAAATAGAGAGATTCAGACCATTCTAGACTACAAGGATTATAATAATATCACCGATTATTCCATCTTGCTTGTAAAGCTGAACGTGAAGTGCAGGATCGATGTGCCTTGGCGCTGACTAACTTTTCTCGCAGGTCGACCTTCATCATGGACACCACGCATCATCTACTTCCACACGCTCTACTACACCGCACCTCCGCCGGCTGCCACCTCCAACCGTGATACAAGAAAGCAGTGCACAACCACCACTATCTCGCCAAGAGTACACCGCTGGGCCTACACAGTAGCTCTTCTTCTTCCATGGCGCCAACAGGCACACAAGTGATATTATTTGTCGTCGTTGTAAGGGAAGAGGACATTTTATGAGAGAATGCACATCTCAGCAGTGATGATTGCTACGAGGATGGTGGGTATGAGTCTGCTAGTGACTATGATGAAGAGACTTTGGCTCTTATTACACATGAAGAACACGGTGGAGATGATTCTGATCCCTGAGACGCAATACATGGCTGTCAAGATGCCGACAGTATGAATGTTTAGTTGCTCAACGTGTTTTGAGTGTGCAGGTTACACAAGCTGAGCAAAATCAGAGGCATAACTTGTTCCATACAAAGGAGTTGTGAAGGAACGCTCTATTCAAGGCCATCATAGATGGAGGGAGCTGCAACAACTTGGCTAGCATGGATATGGTGGAGAAGCTTTTCTCACCACAAGACCACATCCACATCCTTACTACATCCAATGGTTCAACAACATGCAAGGTTAAGGTAACACGACTGCTCGTGTGTATTTTAGTATCTCTACATATGCTGATTATGTTGATTGTGATGTGGTACCTATGCAAGCATGTTCCTTATTACTTGGTAGACCATGGCAATTTGATAAAATTTGTACACCATGGTAGAAACAATCAAGATACTCTTGTTCACAAGGATAAAATATTACTTTGCTTCCTATGACTCGATTCCATTTTGAAAGATGATATTAATAGAGCTAATAAAGCAAAACAGAGAAAAATAAGAGTGAAAATCAGATTGTGGCAAAAGAATTTGAGCAACAAATGAAGCCTAATAATAAACCATCTAATGTTGCTTCTGAAATTAAACTGAAAAGTGCATGTTTATTTGCCACCAAATCTGATATTGATGAGCTAGATTCTAGCAAATCTGTTTGCTATGCTTTTGTGTGCAAAGAGGCATTATTTTCATTCGAGGACGTGTTTTCCTCTTTGCCCCTCGCTGTCACTAACATTTTGCAGAGTTCGCCGACGCCTTCCCACAAGACGTGCCACCGGATTACCACCTATTCGAGGGATTGAGCATCAAATTGACTTAATTCCGTGCATCGCTACCCAACCGCCGCACCATACCGCACTCAATCCAGAGGAGACGAAGGAGATTATGCGCCAAGCATGTGAGCTGCTCGACAAAGGTTATATACGCCAATCTCTTAGTCCTTGTGCTGTTCCTATTATACTAGTGCCTAAAAAGGATGGTACGTCATGATGTGTGTTGATTGTAGAGGCATTAATAATATTACTATTCGTTATCGCCATCCTATTCCTAGGCTAGATGATATGCTTGATGAATTGAGTGGCTTTACAATATTCTCCAAAGTTGATTTATGAGTGGATACCATCAAATTCGTATGAAATTGGGAGATGAATGGAAAACAGCATTTAAAACTAAGTTTGGATTATATGAGTGGTTAGTCATGCCTTTTGGGTTAACTAATGCACCTAGTACTTTCATGAGATTAATGAACTAAGTTTTACGTGCTTTCATTGGACGATTTGTGGTAGTTTACTTTGATGATATACTGATTTATAGCAAATCTTTGGAAGAACATTTGGAACATTTACGTGTTGTTTTTAATGCTCTACGTGATGCACGCTTGTTTGGTAACCTTGGGAAGTGCACCTTTGCAATCGAATCGAGTATCTTTTCTTGGCTATGTTGTTACTCCACAGGAATTGAAGTTGATAAAGCCAAGATTGAAGCTATTGAGAGTTGGCCGCAGCCCAAAACGGTCACACAAGTGAGGAGTTTTCTTGGACTCGCTGGTTTCTATAGGCGCTTTGTGAGAGACTTTAGCACCATTGCTGCACCTCTCAATGAGCTTACAAAGAAGGATGTGCCTTTTGTTTGGGGTACCGCATGTGAAGAAGCCTTCACGGTATTGAAAGATAAGTTGACACATGCCCTTTACTCCAACTTCCCGACTTTAATAAGACTTTTGAGCTTGAATGTGATGCTAGTGGAATTGGATTAGAGGTGTGTTATTACAAGATGGCAAACCTGTTGTATACTTTTCTGAAAAATTGAGGGCCTAGTCTGAACTATTCTACTTATGACAAAGAATTATATGCTCTTGTTCGACTTTAGAGACATGGCAACATTATTTATGGCCCAAAGAATTTGTTATACATTCTGATCATGAATCTTTGAAACATATTAAAAGTCAAGCTAAACTGAATCGTAGACATGCTAAATGGGTTGAATTCATTGAGACTTTCCTTATGTCATTAAACACAAGAAGGGTAAAGAAAATGTTATTGCTGATGCTTTGTCTCGTCGATATACTATGCTTTCACAACTTGACTTCAAAATATTTGGTTTGGAAACCATCAAAGATCAATATGTGCATGATGCTGATTTTAAAGATGTAATGCAGAATTGTAAAGAGGGAAGAACATGGAACAAGTTCGTTATTAATGATGGTTTTGTGTTCCGGCTAACAAGCTATGCATTCCTCGCTAGCTCTGTTCGCCTTTTGTTGTTGCAGAGGCGATGGAGGAGGATTAATGGGACACTTTGGCGTGAAGAAGACGGAGGATATACTTGCTACACATTTCTTTTGGCCAAAGATGAGACGGATGTTGAGCGCTTTGTAGCTCGCTGCACTACATGTCAAAAAGCTAAGTCACGACTCAATCCTCATGGTTTATATATGCCTTTGCCGTGCCTAGTGTTCCTTGGGAGGATATATCTATGGACTTTGTTTTAGGTTTACCTCTAACAAAGAAGGGAGGGATAGTATATTTGTTGTCGTGGATAGATTCTAAAATGGCACACTTTATACCATGTCATAAAAGCGATGATGTTAATGTTGCTGATTTGTTCTTTCGTGAAATTATTCGCTTGCATGGTGTGCCAAATACTATTGTTTCAGATCGTGATACTAAATTTCTTAGCCACTTTTGGAGATGTTTATGGGCTAAGTTGGGGACTAAACTGCTTTTTAGTACTACTTGTCACCCCAAACCGATGGATAAACCAAGTAGTCAATAGAACATTGTCTACTATGCTTAGGGCTGTTTTGAAGAATAATAAGAAAATGTGGGAAGAATGCTTGCCTCATATTGAATTTGCTTATAATCGCTCATTGCATTCTACTACTAAGATGTGCCCTTTGAAATTGTGTATGGCTTCCTACCTCGTGCACCTATTGATTTGTTGCCTCTTCCATCTTCGGAGAAGGTTAATTTTGATGCTAAAGAACGTGTTGAATTGATTTTAAAATGCATGAGATAACTAAGGAAAACATTGAGCGATGAATGCTAAATATAAACTTGCGGAGATAAGGGTAGAAAACATGTTGTCTTTGCACCGGAGATCTTGTTTGGTTACATTTATGTAAGGATAGGTTTCCTAATTTGCAAATCAAAGCTAATGCCACGTGTCGATGGTCCATTTAAGGTGTTAGAGAAAATAAATGATAATGCATATAAACTTGAGCTGCCTCGCAGATTTTGGGGTTAGTCCCACTTTTAACATTGCAGATTTGAAGCCTTATTTGGGTGAGGAATATGAGCTCACGAGGACGACTTCATTTCAAGAAGGGAGGATGATGAGGACATCAATACCATTGTTACACCCACAGCCCCTACTGCTACATATATCGGACCAATTACTAGAGCTCAAGACGCCAATTAAATTATCGTACTTTCGCTTTCTTGGTAATGATTCTAATGTTCATGAGAATATGATGCTGCTTAAATTGGATACATTTGTTTTGCTTACAAATGAAGGCCCTAGCTTGGAGAAGGATGGACATTGAGCAAGAACAAGCATGGAGATAATGCCATGCTAAGGGGAACAAGAACGGAGTTACAAGTGATGATTTCAGGACTTTGAAGCCACCATAATGGGTGCATGAAGCCTTGGACGAAATATACAAGACGCTACTTCATAAATGTCGCCCCGAGGCTATTCTAGGTGCTGCGTCACCTTATTAGTGGGCCAGGCCCATGTAATTTCGAAATACTTAAGTATAGTCTGTTTTAGAGTCCAGATGTGTGGGAAACAAGAGTTAGGGTTGATTTCGACCCTCCACCAAGGGCCACGAAATTCCTCTTCCTCCATATATACAGCCCTTAGGGCACCGCTTAGACCTTGGGTTTTGTTTAGATTAAAAGTTCGCCATAGCTGCAACTTCAGCATTTCGCTTGTGTTCAACGACTGCATAAAGGCGCCACAGTAACCCCACCTTGATCAATAAAGCTTTCATCTTATATTCGCAATATCCAGATTGCAATCTCAGCTTGCTTGTTCTTCGCTTGCTCGCAGGAAATGCACTCGTGGTCGTTGATCGTGTTCGCGGGTCAATAACCTCTCGGAGTTGGTTTAGCGATTGCTAAGGCGCGACGCCCTCAAGACGCTCAGAGTCGGATCGCCAAAGTCGATTTCCTCCAAAGCGAAAACCACATCTCATCGAAAGACGGACACCTTTATGCCTATCACGTCGTCCGCCCGCACCGACGACCGCCATACTCTCCCAGCCGAGCGGACGACCGCCCCATCGGACGACCGTGCCACAACACCCGAGCCGAATTAGCGGAAGTCCGAGACTACCGGACGCCCTGACGCCCACGAAGCCACCGGGTCGACCGCCCCAGCCGGACGTCCTGCACTCTATTCACAAGACGTGTTCGGGCCCGAGGCCCATGTATCCTCTCTCACTTACCCCTTCGTGGACATAGACTATATATATTCCCCACCTCCTCCTAGCTAGGGTAGCGTTGATTTAGCTCATTGTTAGATAGAGTCATTATCTATACCGGATCTACTCCACGAGAGAGACCGCGGCCCCTCTTCGGAGAAGATCCACCTTGGATTCAAGACACCCTCTTGGGTGGCCCCCATCAAGACCTCCTCACGGAGAAGAACGGCTACCGTTTGTATCGTCCTTTGTTGACCTTGAATCATGTATCTCCCTTTGCGTTCATCGATCTAGCACATGTGTGATTGATCTTGATATAGGGCGGAACCCTATGTGGACGATCTTTCACGTTTGGAGAGAATCCCTACGAGGAACACGAAGAACACGCGGAAGAACAAGAGGGAAAACACGGGGAAAGAGAGAGAAATCACTCAATCGACAAGAAATCAATCACACAAGCGCTAGATCGATGAACACATAGAGTGGCACAAGATTCAAGAACAATAAAGGTAAAGATACAAGAGTAGCCGTTTTCTCCCGAGAGGAGGTCTTGATGGGTCCACCCTAAAAGGGGGTCTTGAATCCGCTTGGGAATCTTCTCCGAGAGGTCCCGATCTCCGAGGAGAAGTAGCCAAGTGGATGAGCAAAGCTCTCACACCTAATATGAGCTAATCTTTGCTAACCCCCACTAGGAGATGGAGGGTCCTATTTATAGTCCGAGGCAAATGGAAGTCAAAACGAGGGGTACATGGGCTTCAGCCAAGACAGCGCCGGACGCCCGGAAGGCGCTTGACGTCCGGAGGCTCGGAAGGTCCGGCCGTCCGACCTGCTCGGCCGTCTGCCGATTCTTCTTCTTCGCCAGAGGCGGTCGGTCGTCCGTAGGGGCCGGCCGTCCGGGCTTCAGAGGGTCCGGACGCCCGAGGCCGCGGTCGTCCGTAGTTTTGGCTCGGTGATCGCCCGGACGCCCGCAGCTCCGGCCGTCCGTAGATCTGGTTCGGTGATGAAGTTCCGGACGCCCGAGGGCGCTGACGTCCGTGTTCCGGGAGAGTGTCGGACGCCCGAGTCTTCCGGCCGTCCGCCGCCGGGGACTTCGTAGCCCGCTTTTTTCCGCTTTCTTCTGTGCTTCTCGCGGATGGTGTAGGTGTTCTTGGCGCTGCACTCCTCCTCGCCGTCCGTGAAGCTCCGGTCATACTCTATGCATGCACCCGAGTGGGGTGTCAAGTAGTATACCATCCTCAAGGGGTCAAGTGAACACGTAAAGGAGAAGATTCACCTTATGTATGAGAAGTAGAGGTCGACGTGTCACTTTCCAAACGGACTTTGACATGGTGATGACAGAGATGCTCCGTGATCATCCCTCCCTTGGAAAGGATCCGACCTCGGATCGAAAACCAAATCACCATGGGAAAGAGATGGCGTGTGTGTCAAAGTGGTCGATCACCAAGCTCTCGCCATCTTGAAGTTCAAATGGGCACTCTCCAATGTCGCGCCATCTTGTGATTCCTTCAAAAGGAGTAAATAGAACAAACACTTGAAAAACAAATGGTTAGCGTTAGTGCAAAACCAAGCATTCAAGAGGTGATTCACCAAACAAGTGTTGTCATCAAGCATAGCATAGGGTGTGACAAAGGATTGTGACATGGCATGTAAGCATATGAATTGAGCAAAATCAAGGTCATCATGGAAACAAGCATGTAAACGTGAGGTAGTGATGCAAATATGTGTGACAAGAGAATAAGCATCTACCTCAAGAGCATAGCAATCATGCATAAAGTGCTCGACAAATGGTCGATGGTAGGCATAGGAATCATTCACAACACCAAATAAGATGAGATGTCTAAACACATGGGTCAAGTGCAAGACAATCCAAGCATAATATGCATAGGGTGTAGTGAAGATAGTATGGCACTCAACACAATAGAAAGAGCAATTGTTCATCATGTGTGAGGCAATCAAGTCAAGCATGTAGCAATCGATGGGACATGGCATATGTGAAGTAATGACATTGTTGCAACCAAACATATGAGAGGAGCAAGTAATCCAAGAATTGATGCAACACACAAGGTACATATATCATGATGCATGGAATGTGATAATGGCAAGTCAAGCAAGATCTCCTAAGTGCGCAATCAAGTGGTCCAAGATGACCAATAAGTCTCACGTGTAAGCAACACAAGTAGTATGATCCGCAATATCCATGCTCAAGAAAGATGTCACCTTGAAGGCATGTCCTTGTGCATTCTTCACAATGCCAAGCACAAACAAGTGCGATGTAGAATCGTGGTAGAAGGTGGTTCGCCTCAAGAGCTCGAGTGGTCAACTCACGGAAGTGGAAGTCACACAAAGTCCAAGTATCCTACACATGCACAAAGCAAAACAAAGAAAGTATGCGCATGGTAGACAAACGATCATCCATCATGATGGTTCTCATCCTTGCACAAAACCATTAGAAGGACAAGTGCATGAATAATATGATGCAACAATGGCGATATTCATGGCACTAGGTATATGGTGCAAAGAGTTAAGACAAGCATGCTTCACAAGAATTATGTCAAAATCTCCAAATATATGCGAGAATGCTATGGGGCAATCTCATGAGCAAGACGAGAATCATTGTTGCACTCAATACATGGCAAATCATCTAGCATGAGGGAGGCAACACATAGAGATATATGACAAGAAGCAATATGAATCATGTGCAAAGCATATAGATGGTTGTCATCAACCGCATGAAATGGTGATGCAACATAAGCAAGCATAGTAATCAAGTCGCAAACTAGTGGAGCCAAGATGCAACACACTAGAAGAAATCATGGCAATCATGTCATGTAAACAAATAATAGGCATAGGGAATGCACATGACATATCGCAAGCACGAACACAAAGCAAGATCATAGTGTCATCATAGGCATGGGGCACAAAGCAATCATGGCAATACCAAACAATATCTCCACCACGCTTGCAAATACACATACAAGTACTAGAATCAATCATCATGTGTAATGCAAAGCATGGGTCACAAATGCATGGCAAATGCATAGGAATGGGCATATCATGCAAAGTGAACATGGCAACATGGGCAAAAGATATATAATGGAGAACAACCCATAGCCAAGTGAGGGCCATGTAGAAGAAATGCGAAGTCTTTGCGCCAAGAGAGCGGTGGGAAAGTCACCCATGGGATCCCAAATCATCGCTGTTTCTAGAGCTCGCTTTGTCAACTCGTGGATTGCGAGTTTGACAAGTATTCATGGGTACCTACACAAAAGAGACACAAACCAAAGAAATTGTGCTACAGGTAAATGTACACATCATCCATCATGATGTGTATGTGCACGTGTGAGTTAGCACAAGATAAGCATCGCCAAAGAAATTTGATGCATGGTATAAGAACATGTCATCCATCATGAAAGAATAGTTATTATGTATGACACGATGGGGACACAAATTGAGAATGCAAGTATATGGCACATCAATATCATGTTTATTCCTGGGGAGCATATGGTGCACACAAGTATTGGGATCATGCAATGAATGGGATGAATCAAAATCTCCTAAAATGTATGAGGAAACTATGGGGTCTCCTCATGAGCAATATCGAAACATCACATGGAGAAAATGGACAACATCCAAAACAATGCATATCCGGCTAGGTGGTCATGGCATGGCATATGAGATAAATGATGCAAAGGAATCATATCAATATCATCACAAGAAAAACAAATGCCAATAACCATGGGCTTGTCATGTATGCCATATGTGCAAATTGAGTTTATTTTAATGGCATATGCATAGTCACTATGAAGAGATTGCAAATAAGACATATGGTTGATCTCATGCATAGCATATGACAAGTCAAGCGGATTAGCAAACATGATGTGACCTAAAGAATTGTCACAAGAAATCCTATGTAACATGGCATCACAACTAATAGACTCCACATGAGAATCATCATATTCATCATAAATGGGCAAATCATCACATGGGGAAATCATACTAGAATGAAGCATGTCAATAGGGTGATCAACATCATGCAAGCAATCAATGTCAAAATAGTCCACTAGTGGGACGAGAGCATCACCGCCACCTTTGTTACCTTTGTCATTCCACTCAAGTGGTGTAGGTGAGGTGGGGAAGACCAAATGGTGGTCATCTTCATCTTGATGGAACCATGGGGTGCATCATATTCCACCATGGCCATCGCCTTGTCCAAAGGAGGACGAAGTCGCCGAGGATCGGCGATCATCATAAATGGGACCTAGCACCAAATGAGAAGACACAATAGAGGTAGAGGTCAAGTTGTTAGAAATGGAAATGGCCTCACTAGACCTATCAACTATCTCACTCTCTATGTGGTGGTTCACACTCCCTCAAAATAAGTGCACTCAAACTCACGATGGTGGAGTCACCATCTCACTCAAGTGGTGATAGAGGCAAAGGTGTCCCGATGTTTCAATGAGATGGTGGCTATCGCTTCGTGGGAGTTAACCTTGACGATCCGACCATTTAACGCGGCGAGACGTCATACTTTAGCAATCGCTAAACCAACTTCCGAGGGTTATTGACCACGCCGAGCACGATCAACTCGACCACGAGGGCCTGCTTCCGCGAACAAACGAAGAACAAGCAAGAAACTAAGATTGCAATCTGGATATTGCTAATATAAGATGAAAGCTTTATTGATCAAGGTGGGGTTCTGGACGCTTTGTCCGGTCGCTGAACACAAACGGCACGCGGGTTGCAGCTATGGCTAACTTTTAATCTAAACAAAACCCAAGGTCTAAACGGTGCCCTAAGGGCTGTATATATGGAGGAAGAGGGGGAATTTCGTGGCCCTTGTGGAGGGGTCCAAATCAACCCTAACTCTTGTTTCCCCACACATACGGACTCTAAAAACAGCCTATACTTAAGTATTTTTGAAATTACATGGGCCTAGCTCAATAATAAGGTGACGCAGCACCTAGAATAGCCTATGGACTAATATTATGAAGTGGCATCTTGTATATTTCGTCCAAGGCCTCATGCACTCATTAGGTGGCTTCAAAGTCCCGAATCATCACTTGTAACTCCGTTTGTTCCTCTATGCATGCCAACATCTCCATGCTTGAACTTGCTCCAAGGTTCATCTTTCTTGTCCATGGTAGGCCCTTCATTTGTAAGCAAAACAAATGTATCCAATTTAGGCAGCATCATATTCTCATGAACATTGGAATCAAGTACCAAGAAACGAAAGTACCTGATAATTCAATTGGCGGCGCGAGCTCTAGTAATTGGTCCAAGATGTATAGCAGCAGGGCTGTGGGTGTAACAATGGTATTGATGTCCTCATCAAGTGGTGGGGTTGTGGCTCTCCTCACATGGGAATTGGGGCAACACATATGGGGCTAGTGGTGAAGTCACTCACTCTCAATATGGTGGCTCAAGTCACTCAAGTCATCGGATGTCGCCGTGGTCGAAGGGAAAATCCCATGTTCAACCGCCTCGTAGTCGCTGCCGTGGATGAAGGTCAAGATGGCACATCATCGCCTCGCCTCCTAAGATGGAAGCATCATCCTTGCTCGCCACCTTGTCGCTTGCCTCCAAAGCTTGGTCCTTGAAGGTCTCCGTAGTCGCATTTGTCGCCGCACCATCTTGAAAAAGAGTCAAGGTAGACTCGCATCATCAATGCCACAAAGAGGGATGGCGTGAAGTCGCACTTGGGAGCATCGCCTTGGAGCTTGTCGGGCTTGGACATCGTGGTGGTACTAGCCTCATGCTTGTCGAGAGCTTGGTCTCCATGAAGTTTGCTTGGGGTGGAGAAGCTGGCCTTCATGAGTTCTTGTTCCGCCTTGAGAGCACCAATGTAGTAGTCGCCGATGGACTTGTAGTTCTCGAGGAAGATGGTCTTGAGATGTCGCAGTAATCCCATCATGAAGTGGAACTTCATTGACATGGGGTCGCCCACGCCGCTCGTCAGAAGGCGCATCTTCATCTCCTTGAAGTACGCCACGATGGACTTGGATCCTTGGATGGTGTTCTCCAATTGGCGCCGGTTGTTCCGTAGGTTGGAGGCACGAACTCTCGCCGCAAAGCTCTTCATCTTGGGCCAACTCATCTCGTAGCACCAAGGTGTGTGAAGCCACCATGTCGAGGCGAGTCGTGGAAGTTTCTTGTATGCACTTCACTTGATCTTCGGAGGAACTTGATGTAGCTTGAGGTAGTCGTTCATCAAACGCCCCACTCGAGGTACCTCGGTTCTTGAGTCCCATAGAAAGGAATCTCGTGGTCGATGTCGAGGTCGAGTAGCTCGTGGAAGTCGCGGACTTGAGCTTGGGGAGCTTCTCTTGAGCGAGTGTTGGGGTGCTTGTTGGCTAAGATGCCAATATCGGGAGGCTAAGATGTTTTGAAGTCGCCATTAAGATGCCAAGGAGATGGTGAAGTCGTTGAGCGTTGTTGATGTTGAGCTCTTGACCTTCACGCTCTTGTTGATGATGGTGTCGATGTCGATGTGATGTTGCCGGAGATGGTCGTAATGGAAGGATGTGCTCTTGAGCGCCTTCTCAAGATGAGGAAGATCGCTTGTAGGACTTGATGAGGGATTTGATCTCTCCATTTTAGCTTGCATCTTGGCGCTCGAGTTGTTGTTCGTGGCATCGAACTCGCTGTTGTTGTTGTAGACCGAAGGTGAAATGCCTTGCCTATCCATCACAAGACTCGAGCAAATATGAGTGGGAGAAAGAGAAGAACTTATACCAATGTACCTTGACCGATGTTGAAAATGAATCAAGTTCACTCAAATGCGGACAATGAAATAGCACTATTGGTACCAATCTTGTCGGTTCTCACACCTACACAAGTAAAGCTTATGGAGGAGCTCGTGAGGATAGTGGCACAAAAATTTAATGCAAAATGTTAGCAAGAGTCAATAATGTTGAAAGAGATTCACAAATTGCAAGCTAAACAAGTAGACCAATAGCAATATGAGGCACACGGAAACACACACACGGATAGATAAATGGGGCAGGCAACCAAGGAATGAGCTCAAATGTGGAATCCACCAAAACGCTCGTGTTGCACAACTCAAGAGAGACGCTAGCACGATTGCTCAATAGGCGGATACTTACACTTGTGCACAACCTATAAGATGCAAATGGATAAATTTATATCCCAAGTATGCTATGTATGTATGGTTCCGTGTTTTTTCAAGATGATCCAAGATGATCGGATATGACAATCTTATATGCAATATGGTATGATGCTATGGCACTTGCTTACAAGATCTTTGCTCTTTCTTTCTTTGCTTAAAAGCTTATTCTCTTTTTTTTTTTATGGCCACTTTTGCATAATGCACAAACTAAGATAGCAATTGTGTATAGGCGGAACAAACTTGAGACACAATGGATGATATGATACCAATATGATATGGTATGGTATGTAATGGAAGGTATGATCACTAATGTGCACAAGTAACGTTGCCGGCAATACTCAAATGGCTAGTCTCGATAGGCAAGTAACGCAAAAGTAAGGCTAGGGGTTAGCAATGCAATGGCAAGGGGAATATACAATGGAGGGATACCACGATACCAAGATGATATGGAGGTTACCATCCGGCGATGATGAGTAGCGGTGTTCTTGATGTAGATACCAAGATGATGGAGACTCGTCCCTAAGTAGTCAAACACCTTAGGAAACGGAAAACCGCGAACTCAAAATCTCAAACGCCAAATGTCAAAATGGTGGTAGCGGAATGCGGTGGTGGTTTGCACTTGGCAATGCGGAAGTGGAATGGTGGGTTATGCGAAGTCAATGTTGTAGTTGCTGTCCCTAAGTAGTCAAACACCTTAGGAGACACAAACCACAACTCACATAAGCTCAAACAAAATTAAGTTAGGGTTGTTGGAAGTGTATGGTGGGTGGCTATGTGGAAATGGTGGTAGTGGTTGATGAAGAGGCAATCGTCCCTAAGCAGCCAAACACCTTAGGAGACTCGAATCACTACTCAAGCAACCACTAATGCTATGGGGAACAAAATGGGTTAGGTTATGAAGTCGGTGGTGGCTATGCGGATGATATGGTGGAAGGCCTAGGCAAACTTGCTAAATTTTCAATAATTTGATGGAGTCAAATTGTGTTGGTGGTATTTTGTTGAAGGGGATGTCAATAGCTTCAAAACGAGCTAAAGAACGCCAAAATCGGAGTTCGGATGAATTAGTTATGGACAAAACAAAATCAGCCAAGTCTGAATTACAGGTTACGGACGTCCGTAAAAGGTCGGACATCCCAGAATCCAGTTCGTTAGGGTTCCGCCGTCCGAAAAGGTCGGACGTCCGTCGTTTCAGGGCTCCGGACGTCCAGAAACTCCGGTCGTCCGTGGGTCGGGTCAACTCAAAATTGAGATCCGGACGCGATTTTGGGCGGAAATTGGTGATTTCGAGTCAAAATTCACGGATTTTGTGGATGAAAGATAGGGAAACTTGGGGAAATGCTAGATCCACTCAAACCAAGCAAATCCATGAATCAAAATCAACAAAACATCATCAAAACTAACAAATCACAAAAACATTTGGGGCTATTTTTGGTGGGGATTTTCAATTTAGGACTACATCAACAAAATCAAGCTAGAAAAAGAGGGTAGGGGCTCCAAAAACGTGATCAACCTAAGCTCTGATCCATAGATGATATAGGGCGGAACCCTATGTGGACGATCTTTCACGTTTGGAGAGAATCCCTACGAGGAACACGAAGAACACGTGGAAGAACAAGAGGGAAAACACGGGGAAAGAGAGAGAAATCACTCAACCGACAAGAAATCAATCACACAAGCGCTAGATCGATGAACACATAGAGTGGCACAAGATTCAAGAACAATAAAGGTAAAGATACAAGAGTAGCCGTTTTCTCCGAGAGGAGGTCTTGATGGGTCCACCCTAAAAGGGGTCTTGAATCCGCTTGGGAATCTTCTCCGAGAGGTCCCGATCTCCGAGGAGAAGTAGCCAAGTGGATGAGCAAAGCTCTCACACGAATATGAGCTAATCTTTGCTAACCCCCACTAGGAGATGGAGGGTCCTATTTATAGTCCGAGTGCAAATGGAAGTCAAACGCGGGGTACATGGGCTTCCGCCAGATCAGCGCCGGGCGTCCGGAAGGCGCTTGACGTCCGGAGGCTCGGAAGGTCGGCCGTCCGACCTGCTCGGTCGTCTGTCGATTCTTCTTCGCCAGAGGCGGTTCGGCCGTCCGTAGGGGCCGGCCGTCCGGCTTAGAGGGTCCGGACGCCCGAGGCCGCCGGTCGTCTGTAGTTTTGGCTCGGTGATGTCGCCCGGACGCCCGGCAGCTCCGGCCGTCTGTAGATCTGGTTCGGTGACGGTTCCGGACGTCCGAGGGCGCTTGACGCCCGTGTCTCGGAGAGAGTTTGACGTCCGAGTCTTCCGGCCGTCCGCCGCCGGGGACTTCGCAGCTCCGCTTTTTCCGCTTTCTTCTAGGCTTCTCGCGGATGGTGTAGGTGTTCTTGGCGCTGCACTCTCCTCGCCGTCCGTGAAGCTCCGGCCATACTTATGCATGCACCCGAGTGGGGTGTCAAGTAGTATACCATCCTCGAAGGGGTCAATGAACACGTAAAGGAGAAGATTCACCTTATGTATGAGAAGTAGAGGTCGACGTGTCACTTGCCAAACGGACTCTTGACATGCCGATGACCTGAGGATGCTCCGCATCGATCTTGTTGGTTTGAGGATTCTCTTGTGTTTTCCCGTGATTTCCCTCATGTTCTTCCGCCTGCTCTTCGTGTTCCTAGTAGGGATCCTCTCCAAACGTGAAAGATCGTCCACATAGGGTTTCGCCTACATCAGCCTAGCTTGGAGAAGGATGAACATTGAGCGAGAACAAGCATGGAGATGATGGCATGCTAAGGGGAACAAGAATGGAGTTACAAGTGATGATTTGTGGCTTTGAAGCCACCATAATCGGTGCATGAAGCCTTGACGAAATATACAAGATGCCACTTCATAAATTTCGTCCAGAGGCTATTCTAGGTGCTACACACCTTATTATTGGGCCAGGCCCATGTAATTTCGAAATACATAAGTATAGGCTGTTTTAGAGTCCGAGATGTGGGGAAACAAGAGATAGGGTTGTTTTCGACCCTCCACCAAGGGCCACGAAATTCCTCTTCCTCCATATATACAGCCCTTAGGGCACCGCTTAGACTTAGGGGTTTTGTTTAGATTAAAGTTCGCCATAGCTGCAACTTCGCAGATTTCGCTTGTGTTCAACGACTGCATAAAGGCGCCACGTAACCCCACCTTGATCAATAAAGCTTTCATCTTATATTCGCAATATCCAGATTGCAATCTCAGCTTGCTTGTTCTTCGCTTGCTCGCAGGAAACAAACCTCGTGGTCGTTGATCGTGATCCGCGTGGTCAATAACCTCCTGAGTTGGTTTAGCGATTGCTAAGGCGCGACGTCATTACACGCTCGTAGTCGGATCGCCAAAGTCGATTTCCACCAAAGCGATATCCATCATCTCATCGAAGACGGACACCTTTGCCTCTATCAAGTGGTATCGATTTCCGTGTTGCTCGTGAAATTTTACAGTTTTTCATAGTTTAGATCGAGTCTGTTCTTCATACCCACATCCATGAAAAGCCACAAAAAATTAGGGTTAGTTCATCATATCCGAACCAATCTCGAGCCTTTGCATAATCTTTTTAGGGTTTTGCTTTGTTGAATTATCGGTTGCATCGCCGTGTCTAGTTGCTGGTCTTAGCGCCTAGTCTTTTAGAGTTTCGAAGTTCGTCATAAGTTGTCACGCCGCCACCGCACCATCGCCATCGCCCCGCCACCTACCACCACCGCCTCCGAATCCGTATCCATATACCACCACCGATCCATATCCATATACTACCATCAAGCTATCACCACCGCTGCCATATACCACCACCCGCTATATACCACCACCATATATCCACCACCAATCCGAAGTTCCTTGCACATTAGGTTAACTTTCGAGATCCATCTATTTCAGATTTGTGTTTTCCTTGTCTCGAGTAGGTTTCGGATTCCAGAATCTTTTGTCGTCTCGTAGAAGAGGTTGGTTTCAAAAAAGAGTCCGTAAACCACTGCTTAGGCCCAAAATTTTTCGAAAACGCACTTGTTTAAAATTTTTCCGCTATCCTATTTTTAGGTGTTTCTAAGCGATTGAGACAACGCCGTTATAGAAAGTTTTTTGACCTGCTTCAGCTTTTGGGTCCGGCAATAAAAAAAATTTTGGTCGAAAAACTTTCGTGCCCATCCCGCCGGCTTGACTGGAAGAGTTTTGAGACACTCGCCATTATAGTGATTTTTCGCAAAAAAGAGCAGCAGCAAAAAAAAATAGCTAAAAAAAATTCCAGAGTGTGCTTTTCCTTGTTTACGCAGTAGCGCCATGATTTTGTTAGTGTTCTAGGCTCGCCTCTAGCACGGTTCAGCCTAGGACCAGACAAGACTGCTGCTGAGCATTTATTCAACTTTGCATCTCTGAATTGACTATTGTCAACCCTTTTGCTACCATATTATAAGCCTTCCCAGCTCCACATACATCTACATCGTATGCTTGACTCTCCCCGTAATCGCCTATCCAAGCTTTGAGAGTTTTGACTACATCGCTGCCGATCACCTCCGCGCTGGGTAAGAACCTGTAAGAATTTGAGATTTGCTTGACGGATTTGTGATCGCCCACCACACCACCACCACCACTTCCTAGTAGTCCGTCAATCATATTCTTGTGTGTTTCTATTGTCGCTAACCATGGCAGGATCACAAGTCGATTTAGACCGATCGGGAGAACATGACAAACAAAGCGCTACATGATAAGTTTCAACAAATGATGAGGGCAGGTGAAGATGTGCTAAATAGATTTGAAGAGGCCATGGAGAAGATAGATGGCATTGAGAAGGCGTCAAACAAAGCTCGATAACAAGTTTAATGAATTGCTCAAGGCCTACCACCACCACCACCGGCTGCACCTAACGACCTCTACTACAACAACAACGACTACCTCCACATCACTAAACAGCCCTCCGCCGAAGCTTCCCGTGTCCTCTTCACCGCCAAGCTGCCGGTGTCTGCTGCTGATACTTCGTGGCTCCTGCCATCGATGTGGGGAGGATGATTATGGGAGATTACGAGGATGAGGTTGATCAACATCGAACCACGGCAACCACCAAAGACCACAACCACCAGGTCGCCCACATGCAAATAATGGCAATGTTAGGGCTCCCCTCAGTACGAGATCATGACCATCTCCCTAAACTAAAATTGAATATTCCACCATTTGAGGGTAGATATGTTCCTGATATATATCTTACTTGGGAGTTAGAAACTGAACAACGATTTACATGTTTACAATATCCCCGAGGAGAGACGTGTTCTCGCCTGCTGTTTGTGCTTTCACTAGATATGCATGTGTTTGGTGGTCCAACATTGAAGATTATATCCTGCTCCAAATACTTGGGCTGCTTTGAAAACTGCTATATGTATCGCTGGGTTCCACCATATTATCAACGTGAATTACTTCAAAAATTACAGCGCTTAAGACAAGGAATGATGAGGACATGGCTACCTTCGATACGACCAAAAATATTGCATACATGTTATTTGTGAGGTGATTTCTAATGCAAACTATGCAATAATTTATTTATATCATCCAGGACAAAAATACTTCACAAACTTTTGTGCCATGTCTAGTTGCAGGTGTATGGGACATTTGTACAATCCACATATGAAGATAAGGGAGAAAGAGATGTTTACTTGCTATTCAAAAAGTTCTCTCACGCCACTTTTGGCCCAAGAGAAGATAGAGTCCAAGTCTCACGCTCGACTCAGATTCGGACTGCATGCATATACCGACTCAAAATGTCAATAACTTTTTCATCCGACTCCAAATTGGGTGATTCTTTTGTTGGAAAATAGATTTCGTGCACCTTCCAACCCAATTGATTCACCTTCAAATTCGTCCGAGCGTTGAGTTATGGACGAAACAATCTGATGCTGCAGAGAATCCGAGTCAAACTACAAGTCCAAAGGTGTTACGTCACCTCCGCTTGGGCCCATTGGCCTTGTACAACTTAGGGTTAGTTTTAGGCTGCCTTGGGACGTCCTACCACCTCCTTGGCCCCCACCCCTTGCTACTATATAAGTAGATCCATCTAGTAGCTTTTTCCGGGGGATTTGTTTAGTTAAAAGTTAGCCATTGCAACTTCGTACTTCGCTTGTGTCCAACGACAGACCAAGACCGCCTCCGATCCCCACCTTTATCAATACTTCACATATATTTGCAATATTCAGATTGCTTTATCATATTCTTGCTTGTTCTTGGATTGCTTGTAGGAATAGACCTTCGTGGTCGTTGATCGTGCTTCCCGCATCGCCAAGAACCTCGGAGATTGGTTTAGCGATTGCTAAGGCGCAACGTCAGGCACGCTTGTAGTCGGATCACAAAGTCGCTCCACCAAATCGATAGTTATCATCTCATCGAAAGATCGACACCTCGCCTATCAAGTGGTATCAGTTTTCAGGTTGCTCGTGAGAATTTCCAATTATCCCTATATTAGATTTATTTTCACCTATTGTCCAAGAAAAGCCATAAAAAAGTTAGATCTATTCATCCTTTGTCCAAGCCAGTCCGAGCCTTTGCAGTTTTCTTTTCATTGTTTGCATTATTGAATTATCGGTTGCATCATCGTGTCGAGTTGCTGGTCTTAGTGTCTAGTTCGCTTAGAGTTTCGAAGTTCTGTTCACATTAGTCACGCCACCGCTGCATCCTTATCCCTTCCGCTGACCACCATCCATCCATCAATTTCCACCACGCATACCCACCGCTCATTGTCATAACTATAGTTGAGATCGCTCACATCTTCACTTGATCCAATCTGCATCTTATCTAGTTTGTTTGGAAAGAGGGAGAGAAAAAGAGAGAAAAAAGTAAAAGAAAAAGTCAGAGAAAAAAGAGAGAAGAAAAAACAAAGTTCGATCTATCTAGACTCAATCTCGTAGCTGAATTCGGATTGAATCTGTTTTGTGCACTGTTCAGTAAAACAGGCATAACTTCCTCATACGAAGTCCGTTTTGGCTCCACAAGTACTCAAATTAAAGCTAGAGACGAGCCGCATCTAAATAGTTGCAGAAGCTAGTTCAATATTTGGCACCTCCAAACCGGCTTCTAAATAGGTCTTTGGCCCTCCAAGTTCGTGAACATAGCTTATTCCAGTTTTTCAAACCAGTTTTAGAATTTTTTGACTCCTCATATCAACTCAGAATTGAGTGATATTTTTTGCATTGGAAAGCTTGAGTTAGTAGCATTCTTTGAAAAAGTTATCAGAAAATTGGCTCAAACTTTTCAAGAGGAAATTTGAGAGAGTTGTTGTATATCCTGATTGGCGCTTGTTTTTCATCATTATCTTTACCGCCTGCCAGATCTTCACTTATATCTTGCTGTCCAGAGCTACTTATTATCCTTCATTGATGCTAGTTGTGCTACGCCGTGACCTCAGTAGTGTTCTTGGCTCTCGCCTCTAGTCCGGTCTCAGCCTAGGACCAGCACAAGACTGCTGCTGAACGCTTATTCAACATTGCATCTTTGAATTGATTATTGCTAAAAAATTTGCTACCATATATAGCCAACCCAGCTCCACATATTTCTACACCGTATACGTGATGTTCCCCGGCACTCGCTTTACACAATCTTCAGAGTTACTTGACACCGCTGGTTGCCTCGTCACCACCGCCGCATGGTGAGAACTTGTAAGATATTGATATTTGCTATACTGTGAGCGCTTTTACCACCACATCCTAGTAGTTCATAGAAACATTATTCTAATTTTGTTTCTTGTTTCGCTAATCATGACAGGTTCCGAGATAGAAGTTCTTGGACGACGGACACATCTTCACCATCACGAGAGTTGGGACAACACACACAAGCACATGGTCGTTATCTCTTTACCGCCATTTGAGGGTAGATTTAATCCTGCTATTTATCTAGCTTTGGAGTTTGAAGTAGAACAAGTTTTAGTAACCATGACTTTTCTCGGACTTGAGCGAGTACGAGCTGCCACTAGAGCATTTACTGGTTTTGCTTCGCTTGGTGGAGTGCATTGTAAGAAAAACATTGATAACCAACCCACAACTTGGAAATATTTGAAAGATGTAATGAGACAACATTTTTCCTCCTTACTATCGTCGTGAATTGCTTCGCAAATTTGAACAATTCAAACAAGGCAACAACAATGTTCACGCTTACTACCAAGAGTTCAAACTTATATGCATCATTGTGACATTGAAGAATCTAAGGATGATACAATGAATAGATTTTTGGTGGTTTGAACCATGATATTCAGCAAGATTTCAGATATTCCTCGTTGCATTATTGGTATGTATGTTCGTGCTTGTACCTTTGAGAGACAAATATGTAGGATGCATTGGGTGACTACAACAACTACTATTCCAGTTCAGGCTCACCACCGCCGGTCGGTTCTTCCACCGCTGCACCTACTAGAGCAGCCCCACCTCGGATTGTGAGCGACATCATCTCAAGAGTATGGTACATTGCCATCATCTGCACTCTACATCAGCTACATCTTTGCAACAAGGTAATCAGAAGGTATTGATGATATAACTTCACATGAGAATGATGCATGCCTAATTAACTTGAATACATCATGTGTTGAGTTACCTATTGATTTGAGCGCATCACCTATTTTAGATAATCGTTACTCTCATGAATGCGCCATGTGATCAAACAACTGAAATACCAACAATTTTGAGTGCACCCAATGAATTAACTATTGATGCAAAAGAACCAATGTTTAATCATTTTGATATGACCTCTAATCTCAGTGATGATTCTGTGTCAAATGACGATTGCATGTTTGGTTATTTAAGCATGTTGTAGCATGTAAATTTGATGCAAGTAAGGTTTATTCACCAATGTTGGGATGGTTTAATGATGAACATTTTCAATCTTTTGAAATGAATAAGAGATTCACTTATATGTGCAAACTGATTTGCAATATTTTCATGCCTTCTACTTTTGTGATAATGTTTTGGCTTTAGATTTTATGAACTATGCAAGTTACTCATCTATTCATGTGTCATATGTGCAAAAATCAAGGGAAGTAAAATGGATGACATATACATATACAACATGTACACCTTTGTCTCGCTTGTTAGCCACATTTCAGATTAAGCAACGCCGAGGACGGATTTGTTTTCAAGGAGGGGAGGATGATGAGGACATGGCTACCTTTGATACGACCAAAAATATTGCATACATGTATATTTGTGAGGTGATTTCTAATGCAAACTATGCAATAATTTATTTATATCATCCAGACAAAAATACTTCACAAACTTTTGTGCCATGTCTAGTTGCAGGTGTATGGGACATTTGTACAATCCACATATGAAGATAAGGGAGAAAGATATGTTTACTTGCTATTCAAAAGTTCTCTCACGCCACTTTTGGCCCAAGAGAAGATAGAGTCCAAGTCTCTCACGCTCGACTCAGATTCGGACTGCATGACATACCCGACTCAAAACGTCAATAACTTTTTCATCCGACTCCAAATTGGGTGATTCTTTTTGTTGGAAAATAGATTTCGTGCACCTTCCAACCCAGCTGGATTCACCTTCAAATTCGTCCGAGCGTTGAGTTATGGACGAAACAATCTGATGTCGCAGCAGAATCCGAGTCAAACTACAAGTCCAAAGGTGTTACGTCACCTCCGCTTGGGCCCATTGGCCTTGTACGACCTAGGGTTAGTTTTAGGCTGCCTTGGGACGTCCTACCACCTCCTTGGCCCCCACCCCTTGCTCCTATATAAGTAGATCCATCTAGTAGCTTTTTCTCGGGGATTTGTTTAGTTAAAAGTTAGCCATTGCAACTTCGTACTTCGCTTGTGTCCAACGACCGCACCAAGACCGCTTTGATCCCCACCTTTATCAATACTTCATATATATTTGCAATATTCAGATTGCTTTATCATATTCTTGCTTGTTCTTCGATTGCTTGTAGGAATAGACCTTCGTGGTCGTTGATCGTGCTTCCGATCGCCAAGAACCTCGGAGATTGGTTTAGCGATTGCTAAGGCGCAACGTCAGGCACGCTTGTAGTCGGATCGCCAAAGTCGCTCCACCAAATCGATAGTTATCATCTCATCGAAAGATCGACACCTCGCCTATCAAGTGGTATCGTTTTCAAAGTTGCTCGTGAGAATTTCCAATTATCCCTATATTAGATTTATTTTCTTACCTATTGTCCAAGAAAAGCCATAAAAAAGTTAGATCTATTCATCCTTTGTCCAAGCCACCGAGCCTTTGCAGTTTTCTTTTCATTGTTTGCATTATTGAATTATTGGTTGCATCGTCGTGTCGAGTTGCTGGTCTTAGTGTCTAGTTCGCTTAGAGTTTCGAAGTTCTGTTCACATTAGTCACGCCGCCGCTGCATCGTTATCCCTTCCGCTGACCACCATCCATCCATCAATTTCCACCACGTATACCCACCGCTCATTGTCATAACCATAGTTGAGATCGCTCACATCTTCACTTGATCCAATCTGCATCTTATCTAGTTTGTTTGGAAAGAGGGAGAGAAAAAGAGAGAAAAAAGTAAAAGAAAAAGTCGAGAAAAAAAAGAGAGAAGAAAAAACAAAGTTCGGATCTATCTAGACTCAATCTCGTAGCTGAATTCGGATTGAATCTATTTTGTGCACTGCTCAAGAAACAGGCATAACTTCCTCATACGAAGTCTGTTTTGGTCCGCAAGTACTCAAATTAAAGCTAGAGACGAGCCAGATCTAAATAGTTGCGAAGCTAGGTCAATATTTGGCACCTCAAAATCGGCTTATAAATATGTCTTTTGCCTCCAAAGTTCGTGAACACAGCTTATTCCAGTTTTTCAAACCAGTTTAAGAATTTTTGACCTCATATCAACTCAGAATTAAGTGATATCTTTTGCATTGGAAAGCTTGAGTTAGTAGCATTCTTTGAAAAAGTTATCGTAAAATTGGCTCAAACTTTTCAAGAGGAAAATTGAGAGAGAGTTGTTGTATATCCCGATTGGCGCTTGTTTTTCATCATTATCTTTATCATTGCCAGATCTTCACTTATATCTTGCTGTCCATAGCTACTTATTATCCTTCATTGATGCTAGTTGTGCTACGCCGTGACCTCAAGAGTGTTCTTGGCTCGCCTCTAGTCCGGTCTAGCCTAGGACCAGCACAAGATCGTCTGTTGAACGCTTATTCAACATTGCATCTTTGAATTGATTATTGCTAAATTTTTTGCTACCGTGATATAGCCAACCCAGCTCCACATATTTCTACACCGTATACGATGTTCCCCGGCAATCGCTTTACACAATCTTCAGAGTTACTTGACACCGCTGGTTGCCTCGTCACCACCGCCGCATGGTGAGAACTTGTAAGATATTGATATTTGCTATACTGTGAGCGCTTTTACCACCACATCCTAGTAGTTCATAGAAACATTATTCTCGAATTTTGTTTCTTGTTTCGCTAATCATGACAGGTTCCGAGATAGAAGTTCTTGGACGACGGACACATCTTCACCATCACGTAGAGTTGGGACAACACACACAAGCACATGGTCGTTATCTCTTTACCGCCATTTGAGGGTAGATTTAATCCTGCTATTTATCTAGCTTGGGAGTTTGAAGTAGAACAAGTTTTAGTAACCATGACTTTTCCGAACTTGAGCGAGTACGAGCCGCCACTAGAGCATTTATGGTTTTGCTTCGCTTGGTGGAGTGCATTGTAAGAAAACATTGATAACCAACCCACAACTTGGAAAGATTTGAAAGATGTAATGAGACAACATTTTTTCCTCCTTACTATCGCCGTGAATTGCTTCGCAAATTTGAACAATTCAAACAAGGCAACAACAATGTTCACGCTACTACCAAGAGTTCAAATCTTATATGCATCATTGTGACATTGAAGAATCTAAGGATGATACAATGAATAGAGTTTTGGTGGTTTGAACCATGATATTCGTGCAAGATTTCAGATATTCCTCGTTGCATTATTGGTATGTATGTTCGTGCTTGTACCTTTGAGAGATGAGACAGGAGGATGCATTGGGTGACTACAACAACTACTATTCCAGTTCAGGCTCACCACCACGGTCGGTTCTTCCACCGCTGCACCTACTAGAGCAGCCCCACTCGGATTGTGAGCGACATCATCTCAAGAGTATGGTACATTGCCATCATCCGTATTCTACATCAGCTACATCTTTGCAACAAGGTAATCAGAAGGTATTGATGATATAACTTCACATGAGAATGATGCATGCCTAGTTAACTTGAATACATCATGTGTTGAGTTACCTATTGATTTGAGCGCATCACCTATTTTAGAGAATCGTGTTCCTCTCATGAATGCGCCATGTGATCAAACAACTGAAATACCAACAATTTTGAGTGCACCCAATGAATTAACTATTGATGCAAAAGAACCAATGTTTAATCATTTTGATATGACCTCTAATCTTAGTGATGATTCTGTGTCAAATGACGATTGCATGTTTGCTTATTTAAGCATGTTGTAGCATGTAAATTTGATGCAAGTAAGGTTTATTCACCAATGTTGGGATGGTTTAATGATGAACATTGTCAATCTTTTGAAATGAATAAGAGATTCACTTATATGTGCAAACTGAGTTGCAATATTTTCATGCCTTCTACTTCTTGTGATAATGTTTTGGCTTTAGATTTTATGAACTATGCAAGTTACTCATCTATTCATGTGTCATATGTGCAAAAATCAAGGGAAGTAAAATGGATGACATATACATATACAACATGTACACCTTTGTCTCGCTTTGTTAGCCACATTTCAGATTACAACGCCGAGGACGGCTTTGTTTTCAAGGAGGGAGGATGATGAGGACATGGCTACCTTCGATACGCACCAAAAATATTGCATACATGTATATTTGTGAGGTGATTTCTAATGCAAACTATGCAATAATTTATTTATATCATCCAGACAAAAATATTTCACAAACTTTTGTGCCATGTCTAGTTGCAGGTGGATGAGGACATCAATACCATTGTTACACCCACAGCCCCTACATCGCTACATATATCGGACCAATTACTAGAGCTCACAAGACGCCAATTAAATTATCGTACTTTCGCTTTTGGTAATGATTCTAATGTTCATGAGAATATGATGCTGCTTAAATTGGATACATTTGTTTTGCTTACAAATGAAGGCCCTAGCTTGGAGAAGGATGGACATTGAGCAAGAACAAGCATGGAGATAATGCCATGCTAAGGGGAACAAGAACGGAGTTACAAGTGATGATTTCAGGACTTTGAAGCCACCATAATGGGTGCATGAAGCCTTGGACGAAATATACAAGATGCTACTTCATAAATGTCGCCCCGAGGCTATTCTAGGTGCTGCGTCACCTTATTAGTGGGCCAGCCCATGTAATTTCGAAATACTTAAGTATAGGCTGTTTTAGAGTCCGTATGTGTGGGGAACAAGAGTTAGGGTTGATTTCGACCCTCCACCAAGGGCCACGAAATTCCTCTTCCTCCATATATACAGCCCTTAGGGCACCGCTTAGACCTTGGGTTTTGTTTAGATTAAAAGTTCGCCATAGCTGCAACTTCGCTGCATTTCGCTTGTGTTCAACGACTGCATAAAGGCGCCACGTAACCCCACCTTGATCAATAAAGCTTTCATCTTATATTCGCAATATCCAGATTGCAATCTCAGTTTCTTGCTTGTTCTTCGCTTGCTCGCAGGAAACAGCCCTCGTGGTCGTTGATCGTGTTCGCGTGGTCAATAACCTCGAAGTTGGTTTAGCGATTGCTAAGGCGCGACGCCTCGCGACGCTCGTAGTCGGATCGCCAAGGTCGACTTCTACGTAAACGATAGCCACCATCTCATCGAAACATCGGACACCTTTGCCTCTATCAAGTGGTATCAGATTTTCAAGTTGCTCGTGAGATTTTACAGCTTTTCGTAGTTTAGATCGAGTCTGTTCTTCATACCTAAAGTCCATTTAAAAAGCCACAAAAAAAATTAGGTTAGTTCATCATATCCCAACCAATCTGAGCCTTTGCATAATCTTTTTAGGGTTTTGCTTTGTTGAATTTATGTTGCATCGCCGTGTCAAGTTGCTGGTCTTAGAGTCTAGTCTTTAGAGTTTCGAAGTTCTGGTCATAAGTTGTCACGCCCCGCCGCACCATCATCATCGCCTTTGCCATCTACCACCATTGCTTATCCGCCACCGCCTAATCCGTATCCATATACCACCACCACCGTATCCATATACCACCACCGCTACCATATACCACCACCACCATATACCACCACCATATATCCACCACCAATCCGAAGTTCTTCATATTAGGTTTGTTTTCGAGATCCATCTAGTTTCCGATTCGTGTTTCCTTGCCGAGTAGGTTTCGAAAAAAAAAAAAAGAGTCCGAAACCACCTCCGCTTAGGCCCAAAATTTTCCAAAACGCACTTGTCAAAAAAATTTTCTCGCTATCCTATTTTTAGGTGTTTCTAAGTGTATTGAGACAACGCCGTTATAGAAAGTTTTTTGACCTGCTTCAGCTTTTGGGTCCGGCAAAAAAAAAAAATTTTTTTGGTCGAAAAATTTCGTGCCCATCCCGCTGGCTTTGACTGGAAGAGTTTTGAGACACTCGCCATTATAGTGATTTTTCGCAAAAAAAAAAAAAAAAAGCAGCAAAAAAAAAAAAAAAAAAAAAAAAAAAAGAAAAAAAAAATTCCAGAGTGTGCTTTTCCGTTGTTTACGCAGCGCCGTGATTTTGTTAGTGTTCTAGGCTCGCCTCTAGCACGGTTCAGCCTAGGACCAAAGACAAGACTGCTGCTGAGCGCTTATTCAACTTTGCATCTCGAATTGATTATTGCTAACCTTTTTGCTACCATATTATAAGCCTTCCCAGCTCCACATACATCTACATCGTATGCTTGACTCTCCCCGTAATCGCCTATCCAAGCTTTGAGAGTTTTGACTACATCGGTTGCCGATCACCGTCCGCCGGGTAAGAACCGTAAGAATTTGAGATTTGCTTGACGGATTTGTGATCGCCCACCACACCACCACCACCACTTCCTAGTAGTCCGTCAATCATATTCTTGTGTGTTTCTATTGCTGCTAACCATGGCAGGATCATGTCGATTTAGACCGACCGGGAGAACATGACAAACAAAGCGCTACATGATAAGTTTCAACAAATGATGAGGGCAGGTGGACGATGTGCTAAATAGATTTGAAGAGGCCATGGAGAAGATAGATGGCATTGAGAAGGCGTCAAACAAAGCTCGATAACAAGTTTAATGAATTGCTCGCTGCCTACCACCACCACCACCGGCTGCACCTAACGCACCTCTACTACAACAACATGGACTACCTCCACATCGCGAAACAGCCCTCCGCCGAAGCTTCCCGTGTCCTCTTCACCGCCAAGCTGCTGGTGCTGCTGTTGATACTTCGTGGCTCCTCGCGCCTGCGGTGGGGAGGATGATTATGTGAGAGCTACGAGGATGAGGTTGATCAACATCGTAACTACGGCAACCACCAAAGACCACAACCACCGTGTCGCCCACATGCAAATAATGGCAATGTTCGCTCCCCTTCAGTACGAGATCATGACCATCTCCCTAAACTGAAATTGAATATTCCACCATTTGAGGGTAGATATGTTCCTGATATATATCTTACTTGGGAGTTAGAAACTGAACAACGATTTACATGTTTACAATATCCCGAGGAGAGACGTGTTCTCGCCGCTGTTTGTGCTTTCACTAGCTTTGCATGTGTTTGGTGGTCCAACATTGTAGATTATATCCTGCTCCAGCTACTTGGGCTGCTTTGAAAACTGCTATGCGCATCGCTGGTTCCACCATATTATCAACGTGAATTACTTCAAAATTGCAGCGCTTAAGACAAGGAAAAATTCGTAGAAGAATATTATCGTGAATTACAAACTGGCTTGATTAGATGTGGTATTGTTGAGGAGAATGAAGCTATGCTTGCACGCTTTTCGGGTGGATTAAATAGAGAGATTCGCACCATTCTAGACTACAAGGATTATAATAATATCACCGATTATTCCATCTTGCTTGTAAAGCTGAACGTGAAGTGCAGGATCGATGTGCCTTGGCGCGACTAACTTTTCTCGCAGGTCGACCTTCATCATGGACACCACGCATCATCTACTTCCACACGCTCTACTACACCGCACCTCCGCCGGCTGCCACCTCCAACCGTGATACAAGAAAGCAGGCACAACCACCACTATCCGCCAAGAGTACACCGCTGGGCCTACACAGAGCTCTTCTTCTTCCATGGCGCCAACAGGCACACAAGTGATATTATTTGTCGTCGTTGTAAGGGAAGAGGACATTTTATGAGAGAATGCCAATCTCAGCGCGGTGATGATTGCTACCGAGGATGGTGGGTATGAGTCTGCTAGTGACTATGATGAAGAGACTTTGGCTCTTATTACACATGAAGAACACGGTGGAGATGATTCTGATCCTGAGACGCAATACATGGCTGTCAAGATGCCGACAGTATGAATGTTTAGTTGCTCAACGTGTTTTGAGTGTGCAGGTTACACAAGCTGAGCAAAATCAGAGGCATAACTTGTTCCATACAAAGGAGTTGTGAAGGAACGCTCTATTCAAGGCCATCATAGATGGAGGGAGCTGCAACAACTTGGCTAGCATGGATATGGTGGAGAAGCTTTCTCACCACAAGACCACATCCACATCCTTACTACATCCAATGGTTCAACAACAATGCAAGGTTAAGGTAACACGATCGCTCGTGTGCATTTTAGTATCTCTACATATGCTGATTATGTTGATTGTGATGTGGTACCTATGCAAGCATGTTCCTTATTACTTGGTAGACCATGGCAATTTGATAAAAATTTGTACACCATGGTAGAAACAATCAAGATACTCTTGTTCACAAGGATAAAAATATTACTTTGCTTCCTATGACTCTCGATTCCATTTTGAAAGATGATATTAATAGAGCTAATAAAGCAAAACAGAGAAAATAAGAGTGAAAATCAGATTGTGGCAAAAGAATTTGAGCAACAAATGAAGCCTAATAATAAACCATCTAATGTTGCTTCTGAAATTAAACTGAAAAGTGCATGTTTATTTGCCACCAAATCTGATATTGATGAGCTAGATTCTAGCAAATCTGTTTGCTATGCTTTTGTGTGCAAAGAGGCATTATTTTCATTCGAGGACGTGTTTTCCTCTTTGCCCCCGCTGTCACTAACATTTTGCAGAGTTCGCCGACGCCTTCCCACAAGACGTGCCACCGGATTACCACCTATTCGAGGGATTGAGCATCAAATTGACTTAATTCCCCTGCATCGCTACCCAACCGCGCACCATACCGCATCAATCCAGAGGAGACGAAGGAGATTATGCGCCAAGCATGTGAGCTGCTCGACAAAGGTTATATACGCGAATCTCTTAGTCCTTGTGCTGTTCCTATTATACTAGTGCCTAAAAAGGATGGTACGTCACAGATGTGTGTTGATTGTAGAGGCATTAATAATATTACTATTCGTTATCGCCATCCTATTCCTAGGCTAGATGATATGCTTGATGAATTGAGTGGCTCTACAATATTCTCCAAAGTTGATTTATGAGTGGATACCATCAAATTCGTATGAAATTGGGAGATGAATGGAAAACAGCATTTAAAACTAAGTTTGGATTATATGAGTGGTTAGTCATGCCTTTTGGGTTAACTAATGCACCTAGTACTTTCATGAGATTAATGAACTAAGTTTTACGTGCTTTCATTGGACGATTTGTGGTAGTTTACTTTGATGATATACTGATTTATAGCAAATCTTTGGAAGAACATTTGGAACATTTACGTGTTGTTTTTAATGCTCTACGTGATGCACGCTTGTTTGGTAACCTTGGGAAGTGCACCTTTGCACCGATCGAGTATCTTTTCTTGGCTATGTTGTTACTCCACAGGAATTGAAGTTGATAAAGCCAAGATTGAAGCTATTGAGAGTTGGCCGCAGCCCAAAACGGTCACACAAGTGAGGAGTTTTCTTGGACTCGCTGGTTTCTATAGGCGCTTTGTGAGAGACTTTAGCACCATTGCTGCACCTCTCAATGAGCTTACAAAGAAGGATGTGCCTTTTGTTTGGGGTACCGCATGTGAAGAAGCCTTCACGGTATTGAAAGATAAGTTGACACATGCCCTTTACTCCAACTTCCCGACTTTAATAAGACTTTTGAGCTTGAATGTGATGCTAGTGGAATTGGATTAGAGGTGTGTTATTACAAGATGGCAAACCTGTTGCATACTTTTCTAAAAATTGAGGGCCTAGTCTGAACTATTCTACTTATGACAAAGAATTATATGCTCTTGTTCGACTTTAGAGACATGGCAACATTATTTATGGCCCAAAGAATTTGTTATACATTCTGATCATGAATCTTTGAAACATATTAAAAGTCAAGCTAAACTGAATCGTAGACATGCTAAATGGGTTGAATTCATTGAGACTTTCCTTATGTCATTAAACACAAGAAGGGTAAAGAAAATGTTATTGCCGATGCTTTGTCTCGTCGATATACTATGCTTTCACAACTTGACTTCAAAATATTTGGTTTGGAGACCATCAAAGATCAATATGTGCATGATGCTGATTTTAAAGATGTAATGCAGAATTGTAAAGAAGGAAGAACATGGAACAAGTTCGTTATTAATGATGGTTTTGTGTTCCGTGCTAACAAGCTATGCATTCCTCGCTAGCTCGTTCGCCTTTTGTTGTTGCAGGAGGCGATGGAGGAGGATTAATGGGACACTTTGGCGTGAAGAAGACGGAGGATATACTTGCTACACATTTCTTTTGGCCAAAGATGAGACGGATGTTGAGCGCTTTGTTGCTCGCTGCACTACATGTCAAAAAGCTAAGTCACGACTCAATCCTCATGGTTTATATATGCCTTTGCTCGTGCCTAGTGTTCCTTGGGAGGATATATCTATGGACTTTGTTTTAGGTTTACCTCTAACAAAGAAGGGAGGGATAGCATATTTGTTGTCGTGGATAGATTCTCTAAAATGGCACACTTTATACCATGTCATAAAAGCGATGATGTCGTTAATGTTGCTGATTTGTTCTTTCGTGAAATTATTCGCTTGCATGGTGTGCCAAATACTATTGTTTCAGATCGTGATACTAAATTTCTTAGCCACTTTTGGAGATGTTTATGGGCTAAGTTGGGGACTAAACTGCTTTTTAGTACTACTTGTCACCCCCAAACCGATGGATAAACTGAAGTAGTCAATAGAACATTGTCTACTATGCTTAGGGCTGTTTTGAAGAATAATAAGAAAATGTGGGAAGAATGCTTGCCTCATATTGAATTTGCTTATAATCGCTCATTGCATTCTACTACTAAGATGTGCCCTTTGAAATTGTGTATGGCTTCCTACCGTGCACCTATTGATTTGTTGCCTCTTCCATCTTCGGAGAAGGTTAATTTTGATGCTAAAGAACGTGTTGAATTGATTTTAAAATGCATGAGATAACTAAGGAAAACATTGAGCGATGAATGCTAAATATAAACTTGCTGGAGATAAGGGTAGAAAACATGTTGTCTTTGCACCGGAGATCTTGTTTGGTTACATTTATGTAAGGATAGGTTTCTAATTTATGCAAATCAAAGCTAATGCCACGTGCTGATGGTCCATTTAAGGTGTTAGAGAAAATAAATGATAATGCATATAAACTTGAGCTGCCCGCAGATTTTGGGGTTAGTCCCACTTTTAACATTGCAGATTTGAAGCCTTATTTGGGTGAGGAATATGAGCTCGTCGAGGACTCACTTCATTTCAAGAAGGGAGGATGATGAGGACATCAATACCATTGTTACACCCACAGCCCCTATCGCTACATATATCGGACCAATTACTAGAGCTCACAAGACGCCAATTAAATTATCGTACTTTCGCTTCTTGGTAATGATTCTAATGTTCATGAGAATATGATGCTGCTTAAATTGGATACATTTGTTTTGCTTACAAATGAAGGCCCTAGCTTGGAGAAGGATGGACATTGAGCAAGAACAAGCATGGAGATAATGCCATGCTAAGGGGAACAAGAACGGAGTTACAAGTGATGATTTCAGGACTTTGAAGCCACCATAATGGGTGCATGAAGCCTTGGACGAAATATACAAGATGCTACTTCATAAATGTCGCCCCGAGGCTATTCTAGGTGCTGCGTCACCTTATTAGTGGGCCAGGCCCATGTAATTTCGAAATACTTAAGTATAGGCTGTTTTAGAGTCCGTATGTGTGGGGAACAAGAGTTAGGGTTGATTTCGACCCTCCACCAAGGGCCACGAAATTCCCTCTTCCTCCATATATACAGCCCTTAGGGCACCGCTTAGACCTTGGGTTTTGTTTAGATTAAAAGTTCGCCATAGCTGCAACTTCGCAGCATTTCGCTTGTGTTCAACGACTGCATAAAGGCGCCACGTAACCCCACCTTGATCAATAAAGCTTTCATCTTATATTCGCAATATCCAGATTGCAATCTCAGCTTGCTTGTTCTTCGCTTGCTCGCAGGAAACAGCCCTCGTGGTCGTTGATCGTGTTCGCGTGGTCAATAACCTCGGAAGTTGGTTTAGCGATTGCTAAGGCGCGACGCCTCAAGACGCTCAGTAGTCGGATCGCCAAGGTCGACTTCCTACGTAAACGATAGCCACCATCTCATCGAAACATCGGACACCTTTGCCTCTATCAATCCGATTGCCCAGCGCGGGGAGGTGAATAGAGCTTCATGGTCGTTAATCAAATAAGCAATGTTCGCCCCTTCAGTATCGAGATCGCCATCTCCTAAACTGAAATTGAATATTCCACCATTTGAGGGTAGATATGGATTATATCTTATTGGGCTAGAAACCGAACAACATTTACATGTTTACAATATCCCGAGGAGAGACGTGTTCTCGCTGCTGCTTGTGCTTTCACTAGCTTTGCATGTGTTTGGTGGTCTGAACATTGTAGATTATATCCTGTTCCAGCTACTTGGGCTGCTTTGAAATCTGCTATGCGACATCATGGTTCCACCATATTATCGTGAATTACTTCAAAATTGCAGCGCTTTAAGACAAGGAAAAAATTCGTAGAAGAATATTATCAGAATTACAAACTGGCTTGATTAGATGTGGTATTGTTGAGGAGAATGAAGCTATGCTTGCACGCTTTCGGGTGGATTAAATAGAGAGATTCGCACCATTCTAGACTACAAGGATTATAATAATATCACCGATTATTCCATCTTGCTTGTAAAGCTGAACGTGAAGTGCAGGATCGATGTGCCTTGGCGCGACTAACTTTTTCGCAGGTCGACCTTCATCATGGACACCACGTGCATCATCTACTTCCACACGCTCTACTACACCGCACCTCCGCCGGCTGCCACCTCCAACCGTGATACAAGAAAGGTGCACAACCACCACTATCCGCCAAGAGCACACCCGCCGGGCCTACACAGAGCTCTTCTTCTTCCATGGCGCCAACAGGGCACACAAGTGATATTATTTGTCGTCGTTGTAAGGGAAGAGGACATTTTTTACAGAGAATGCCAATCTCAGCGCAGTGATGATTGCTACCGAGGATGGTGGGTATGAGTCCGCTTAGTGACTATGATGAAGAGACTTTGGCTCTTATTACACATGAAGAACACGGTGGAGATGATTCTGATCATGAGACGCAATACATGGCTGTCAAGATGCCGACAGGTATGAATGTTTAGTTGCTCAACGTGTTTTGAGTGTGCAGGTTACACAAGCTCGAGCAAAATCAGAGGCATAACTTGTTCCATACAAAGGAGTTGTGAAGGAACGCTCTATTCAAGGCCATCATAGATGGAGGGAGCTGCAACAACTTGGCTAGCATGGATATGGTGGAGAAGCTTTTCTCACCACAAGACCACATCCACATCCTTACTACATCCAATGGTTCAACAACAGCGGCAAGGTTAAGGTAACACGATCTGCTCGTGTGCATTTTAGTATCTCTACATATGCTGATTATGTTGATTGTGATGTGGTACCTATGCAAGCATGTTCCTTATTACTTGGTAGACCATGGCAATTTGATAAAATTTCTGTACACCATGGTAGAAACAATCAAGATACTCTTGTTCACAAGGATAAAATATTACTTTGCTTCCTATGACTCTCGATTCCATTTTGAAAGATGATATTAATAGAGCTAATAAAGCAAAACAGAGAAAAATAAGAGTGAAAATCAGATTGTGGCAAAAGAATTTGAGCAACAAATGAAGCCTAATAATAAACCATCTAATGTTGCTTCTGAAATTAAACTGAAAAGTGCATGTTTATTTGCCACCAAATCTGATATTGATGAGCTAGATTCTAGCAAATCTGTTTGCTATGCTTTTGTGTGCAAAGAGGCATTATTTTCATTCGAGGACGTGTTTTCCTCTTTGCCCCTCGCTGTCACTAACATTTTGCAGAGTTCACGACGCCTTCCCACAAGACGTGCCACCGGATTACCACCTATTCGAGGGATTGAGCATCAAATTGACTTAATTCCCGTGCATCGCTACCCAACCGCGCACCATACCGCATCAATCCAGAGGAGACGAAGGAGATTATGCGCCAAGTACAGGAGCTGCTCGACAAAGGTTATATACGCCAATCTCTTAGTCCTTGTGTTGTTCCTATTATACTAGTGCCTAAAAAGGATGGTACGTCACAGATGTGTGTTGATTGTAGAGGCATTAATAATATTACTATTCGTTATCGCCATCCTATTCCTAGGCTAGATGATATGCTTGATGAATTGAGTGGTTTCTACAATATTCTCCAAAGTTGATTTATGAGTGGATACCATCAAATTCGTATGAAATTGGGAGATGAATGGAAAACAGCATTTAAAACTAAGTTTGGATTATATGAGTGGTTAGTCATGCCTTTTGGGTTAACTAATGCACCTAGTACTTTCATGAGATTAATGAACTAAGTTTTACGTGCTTTCATTGGACGATTTGTGGTAGTTTACTTTGATGATATACTGATTTATAGCAAATCTTTGGAAGAACATTTGGAACATTTACGTGTTGTTTTTAATGCTCTACGTGATGCACGCTTGTTTGGTAACCTTGGGAAGTGCACCTTTGCACCGAATCGAGTATCTTTTCTTGGCTATGTTGTTACTCCACAGGAATTGAAGTTGATAAAGCCAAGATTGAAGCTATTGAGAGTTGGCCGCAGCCCAAAACGGTCACACAAGTGAGGAGTTTTCTTGGACTCGCTGGTTTCTATAGGCGCTTTGTGAGAGACTTTAGCACCATTGCTGCACCTCTCAATGAGCTTACAAAGAAGGATGTGCCTTTTGTTTGGGGTACCGCACAGAAGAAGCCTTCACGGTATTGAAAGATAAGTTGACACATGCCCTTTACTCCAACTTCCCGACTTTAATAAGACTTTTGAGCTTGAATGTGATGCTAGTGGAATTGGATTAGAGGTGTGTTATTACAAGATGGCAAACCTGTTGCATACTTTTTCTGAAAAATTGAGTGGGCCTAGTCTGAACTATTCTACTTATGACAAAGAATTATATGCTCTTGTTCGACTTTAGAGACATGGCAACATTATTTATGGCCCAAAGAATTTGTTATACATTCTGATCATGAATCTTTGAAACATATTAAAAGTCAAGCTAAACTGAATCGTAGACATGCTAAATGGGTTGAATTCATTGAGACTTTCCTTATGTCATTAAACACAAGAAGGGTAAAGAAAATGTTATTGCCGATGCTTTGTCTCGTCGCTATACTATGCTTTCACAACTTGACTTCAAAATATTTGGTTTGGAGACCATCAAAGATCAATATGTGCATGATGCTGATTTTAAAGATGTAATGCAGAATTGTAAAGAAGGAAGAACATGGAACAAGTTCGTTATTAATGATGGTTTTGTGTTTCGGCTAACAAGCTATGCATTCCTCGCTAGCTCTGTTCGCCTTTTGTTGTTGCAGGAGGCGATGGAGGAGGATTAATGGGACACTTTGGCGCCAAGAAGACGGAGGATATACTTGCTACACATTTCTTTTGGCCAAAGATGAGACGGATGTTGAGCGCTTTGTTGCTCGCTGCACTACATGTCAAAAAGCTAAGTCACGACTCAATCCTCATGGTTTATATATGCCTTTGCTCGTGCTTCTAGTGTTCCTTGGGAGGATATATCTATGGACTTTGTTTTAGGTTTACCTCGAACAAAGAAGGGAGGGATAGCATATTTGTTGTCGTGGATAGATTCTCTAAAATGGCACACTTTATACCATGTCATAAAAGCGATGATGCTGTTAATGTTGCTGATTTGTTCTTTCGTGAAATTATTCGCTTGCATGGTGTGCCAAATACTATTGTTTCAGATCGTGATACTAAATTTCTTAGCCACTTTTGGAGATGTTTATGGGCCAAGTTGGGGACTAAACTGCTTTTAGTACTACTTGTCACCCCAAACCGATGGATAAACCAAGTAGTCAATAGAACATTGTCTACTATGCTTAGGGCTGTTTTGAAGAATAATAAGAAAATGTGGGAAGAATGCTTGCCTCATATTGAATTTGCTTATAATCGCTCATTGCATTCTACTACTAAGATGTGCCCTTTTGAAATTGTGTATGGCTTCCTACCGTGCACCTATTGATTTGTTGCCTCTTCCATCTTCGGAGAAGGTTAATTTTGATGCTAAAGAACGTGTTGAATTGATTTTAAAATGCATGAGATAACTAAGGAAAACATTGAGCGATGAATGCTAAATATAAACTTGCTGGAGATAAGGGTAGAAAACATGTTGTCTTTGCACCGGAGATCTTGTTTGGTTACATTTATGTAAGGATAGGTTTCCTAATTTGCTAAATCAAAGCTAATGCCACGTGCTGATGGTCCATTTAAGGTGTTAGAGAAAATAAATGATAATGCATATAAACTTGAGCTGCCTCGCAGATTTTGGGGTTAGTCCCACTTTAACATTGCAGATTTGAAGCCTTATTTGGGTGAGGAAGATGAGCTCACGAGGACGACTTCATTTCAAGAAGGGAGGATGATGAGGACATCAATACCATTGTTACACCCACAGCC
>JAHIAM010000491.1:0-28007 GCA_021605205.1 Aegilops longissima
AGAGATGACTGGCCCGCATTTGTGGCCCACAAGACATCGGAAAAGAGTAAAAAGATGTCGGCGACAAACAAGGAAAATGTTTCGAAGAAGAAGCTTCACCATCGCACGGGGTTAGGTGGCTACCTCATAGCCTGGCCTAAGTGGGCCAAGGTTGAGAATGATCTGCTTGATAAAGGGATCGAACCAGAGACAATGAACTGGCCAGACCGTTGCCGGACTTGGTTCTTTGGGGCTGGCGGAACCTTGGACCCTGTATCAGGGAAGTGCATTTGGACGGACGATCAATTGGACATACCAGTCAAGAGGCTTCAGCAATATACCGAAGCAGCTCAGCAAGGGACGTTCGTTCCAGACAGAGAGAACGATGAGCTCACAATGGCCCTCGGGAATCCTGAGCACCCTGGACGGACACGAGGCACGTCAGGCTCCGTTTCGTGGAAGGCTGGGTTTCCGGACGCAGGCGGTTAAAAATGCCGGAGAGGAGGAAGAAAGTGGAGCAGAAGCGAATCGCAAAATCAAGCCACCTTATGGCGCAATGGATGAATTTGAAGGTCAAGGCGGCAGTTGGCTCAGTTTATCCTACTAACTCCGGCGCAACTTTTCACTGCCGGCCGATTCCAGAAGGATATGCTAGGGTGATGGTGGATGAAATAACGGAGGGATTTGAGGACCTCCATCTTGACCACCCTACCAGTGAAGGGGAGACTCGGCTGGGTTCTGCTTTGAAGACTCCATGCCTATGGCGGAAGGATCTCATCAACCTTCCGAACTGGACGCCTCCGCCTCCTCCTCCTCCTCCGGCGAGTCAGGGCACTCCGCCTCCTCCATTGCCTCCTCCTCTGGCGAGTGACGATCAGGGCACTCGGCCGGCTCCTTCTCCGGTGCGTGGCGGCACTCCGCCTCCTTCTCCGCCTGCGCCGGCGCGCCCAAGCAGCCAGCCTCCTCCTTCTCCTCCTCGTCAGCAAGGGCGGAAGAGACCAAGGCGCCAAGCAGCCAGCCTCCTCCTTCTCCCTCTCCGGCGGAAGAGACCCGCCGCCGCTCCGGCTGCTCCGGCGCGTCGTAGTCCTTCTCCTCCGCCTCGTATGCAAGGAAAGAAGACATCCGCTCCGTCTGCTCTGCCGGCGTCTAGCAGTACAGCCAAAGGCCGGAGGACATACAGATTCGGTCCTTCTCTGAAGACTCCAGAGAAGTTACCATACGAGATGACCCCGGAGGAGAACGTGAAGATCGCGCGAACCAAAGTGAAGGACTGGTTTCAAGGATTGAAAGCACAGAGACATCCACCTCCAGAGGAGAAGGTAGATCCGGTGAAAGCGAAGCGCACTCTGGCTTCCCTGACAAAACCATCCAAGTCTCCGCCGAAAGGCAACTATGAGCGCATTATTGGAAAGGCATTTGCCGAAGCGGAGAGGTCGGGAAGTACTGTCAGTGATCAAAGGATGAAAGAACGACGAGCTGGGAAACAAATTGCCCAGCTCGGCGAACAAGCGAAGCAATCATGCCCCCCGCTCAAGGTGCCTGCTAGCGACATCGTCGATCCGAGGATGGTGCCCGGTTATAGCAATCTTGGAGATTACCTGTCCGACGATGTACATTATGATTTCTTGGGGGTGCAGACACAAAGATATGAGTACGGGAAGCCTCTCATCAAAGATGAAAGATCTCTATCAACGATGATGCGAAGATTGCATGATTGGTACATGAAAACCTGCAGAGAGTCTGAGGGCAGGAGTACTTTGTATGTGAGAGTTAAAAAGGAGCATGACCTCGTTGGAATTGAACTGTTGCCTGTTCCATTTGAGGAGTTCTTTCAGTTTTTCAATCAATTGGCCCTCGATAAAGCAACGGTCACCTGCTACTGTCTGTAAGTAGTACTACTTCTGTCATTAAGTCTCTCTATATAACTCAGCTCTTTCATTGCATGTATTTATAATTATCCTCACTATATTATGCAGATTGAAGATCGATGAATTGAAGAAAAGACAAGTGGGTGATATTGGGTTCATTAACACATATCTCATAGATGAAACTGAGGTTAAATATCATGCCGAAGATACCGAGGCCAACTTGCTACGATCGTTGGTAATAAATGAACACAAAGATATAATACTCTTTCCTTACAACTTCAAGTGAGTGTTACTGTCTTGCGGCATATTCGGTTTCCCTTATTAGTCCAGGTTATAGTAATGTAATTGATGAGTTATGCATGCGCGCAGCTTCCACTATATTCTCCTAGAAATTAAGCTTGAGCATGGAGTAGTAACTGTCTTAGACTCGAGACGAAAAGATCCCAAGGAGTATGCGGACATGACTCAAATGCTCGAGAAGTAAGTTAAATCGATCATTATCCACCATATCAGCAACTTTGTTCATTTCTGATATCAAGTAATTGTTTTCTTTGTATGGCAGGGTTTGGAGAAAATTCACCAAAAAAGCTCCGGGACTGCCGAAGAAGCTGCAATTTAGACACCCGAAAGTAAGTACTATAGTAGCATGTTCCACGCATCTCCTAGTGATTCAAGCGCTAGTTTCATCAATACCATTTGGCGTTCTTGCTTATCAGTTTGATTGACCTCTATTTCTTGTAAAGTGGTTGTGGCAGGAACAAGGGAATGATTTCTGTGGATACTACGTTTGCGAGTCCATCCGCCACACGACCTGTGAGCGGGGCTACTCTGACCAACAATATGAAGTGCGTAAATAACAATATTCACAATTTTATTTTATTACCATCATTTGTGTTGAGTTTCATTCATTCATATATATATGTATTGACCCCCTTCTTAAAATTAGATGTTTCGGATGCGGGATGAACTCCTAGCACCAGATCGCATGCGAGCAATTCAAGAGGAATTGGCGGCATTCTTTCTTGACCATGTGATCGCTGAAGATGGAGAATACTATGTGGACCACGCGTCCGTATGTTAGGAGATTATATTTGTAAAAGGTAATTATTGTATATATGTAGCCGGTAGTGTCGGATAGATATACGAGAACTTGTTGTTCGACCAATCTCTCGGAGAAGGAGAGGTGATCGATATCACTTCCCTCTGTATGCATATATGTTCATATGACGATCTTCTATTTCCTTCGTTTGCTTACTAGCTAGCTAGCGTGTCTAGCTAGTCCTCTCTATACATATGTATAGTACGTAGCATCGACCAAGCACGGGCAAAAGAGAGGACACTTCTCTCTATTAATTAGGTAGCTAACACAATATATGAAACACCTAAATTAACCCCCCAAAACCCCCAACCCCCCTTTAAAAAAAACAAAAACCCAAGCCACAGAAATGCTGACGCGTGGATGCATATTGGTCCCAGTTGGTGCCACAAACCCGGATCAAAGGCCCTCCTTCCTGGGCTCGGCGCACAGGCCACGTGGAGGCCCATCTGTCCCGGTTCTGGACTGAACCGGGACTAAAGGGCCAGGGCATTAGTACCGACCCTTTAGTCCCGGTTCAGGAACCGGGACTAAAGGCCCGTGCCAACCGGGACAATAGGCCCTTTTTCTACCAGTGGATGCAATCCATGTTCGATGAGAAGGCGTTAAATCCCCTCAACTTCAAGACCCGAGGAGACTGCAATTAATCAATTTCAAGACCCGAGGAGACTGCAATTAAACTTGGAAGATGCAGTCCAGAAGGAGGCATATCGAACACATTTTTTTTTCTTTTTCGGAAAGGGGGGATGCCCCAGCCTCTGCATCTGAATGATGCATATGGCTCATATTATTAATAAGCAAAATATCCAACAAAGGTCTCCATGTGTTCACCAAAAAAGGTAAAAGGCTCCATCAGAGCTGAACAGAGAAAAAGGAAAAGCCACAACCGGGTGGCATAGAAAGATAAGAGCACTACATGCCTATCCTATTACATGACCGCCATCCAAACCGGTTGAAAATACCCCGTGCTACCATCTCCCGTCGGGTAGACGTAGTAACCAAATGCTCCCTGGCCTCCGTCGGAGTGCGTAGCGACCACATACGGATCAACGCAGTGGCTCTGAATATAACCTGCAAAAAATGGATATTTGTTGTTCTGTTAAAAACCAAATCATTTCTGCAATTTCTGATTGCCCATAATAAAGCACACACTCCCACACGAATGTGTCTCACTGTGTCAAAATTTATCCCATCAAGCCACGTCCCAAATAACGTATTGATGGAATTCAGTGGTGTAATGTTAAAAGCTATGTGGACCGACCGCCACAAAATTATTGCTAAGGGACAATCCAGAAAGAGATGTTTGATGGATTCGTGTTGGTCGTAGAAACTACATCTTGTAGATCCTGTCCAATTGCATTTTCCTAAATTATCCTTCGTTAAAATAACTTGTGTATGCACAAACCACATAAACACTTTGAATCTTAAAGGAACTTTGACTTTCCAAACATGTTTCGATCTAGGAATCACGCTAGAGTTGATAACATCCAAATACATGGATTTAACCAAAAATTCACCATTCTTAGATAATTTCCAGCACAACTGATCGGGCAGTTGAGACAGCTGAACATCCATTAATCTTCGAACAAGATGGAGCCAAGCTTCCCAACGGGTTCGCACTAGCGTCCTCCTAAACTGGATATTAAGTGGAATGGACTGCATCACTGTTGCAACGTTGGCATCTCTACGCTGAACAATGTTATACAAGGAAGGATATTGGAGTGCAAGGGGTGTCTCCCCTAGCCATGTATCCTTCCAAAACCTCGTAGCAGTACCGTTTCCAACTAAGAATCTTGTCCTATTGAAAAAGAGTGATTTAACTCTCATCAATTCTTTCCAAAAAGGTGAATCAGTCGGTCTCACTGTCACCTGGGACAAGGTTCTGGAGTGAAGGTACTTTTTCCGCAAGATCTGAGCCCAAGTAGCCTCCGTGTCGATAGGAAGCTTAAACAACCACTTGCTAAGGAGACATTTGTTCTCCACATCCAGATTCTCAATACCAAGACCCCCTTGGTCTTTCGGCCTACAAATGATGTCCCATTTAGCAAGTCTGTATTTTCACTTACCTTCATCACTCTGCCAAAAGAATCGTGATCGATAAAAATCAAGCCTCTTCCGGACTCCCACCGGTACCTCAAAGAACGAGATAAGAAACATGGGCATGCTCGTGAGGACCGAATTAATAAGAATTAATCGTCCTCCGTATGACATCAACTTTCCTTTCCAGCAGCTCAATTTCTTCTCAAAACGATCCTCAATGCACTTCCATTGTTTGTTGGTGAGCTTACGATGGTGAATTGGTATACCTAAATACGGAAAAGGTAAAGCCCCCAATTCACACCCGAACAATTGCCTGTACGCATCTTGTTCATCATTAGCTCTTCCGAAATAGAACAACTCGCTCTTGTGAAAGTTAATCTTTAACCCGAACAATTGTTCGAACAAGCATAACACGAGCTTCATGTTGCAGGCTTTTGCTAGGTCATGCTCCATGAAAATGATAGTATCATCGGCATACTGTAGAATGGATACACCTCCGTCGACTAAGTGCGTGATGAGGCCTCCTACCTGACCTGCATCCTTGGCCCTTCCTATAAGAACTGCCAACATAGCAGCCACTATGTTGAAGAGAACAGGAGACATCGGATCCCCTTGCCTCAGTCGTTTGTTTGTTTGGAAATAGTGACCTATGTCATCATTCACTTTAATTCCAACACTCCCTTTTTGCGTGAAGGAGTCTACTTGGTGTCTCCAGGCCTGATCAAAACCTTTCATACACAAAGCCTGCTGAAGGAAAGGCCATTTGACCTTGTCGTATGCCTTCTCAAAGTCCACTTTGAAAACTACTCCATCTAGTTTTTTGAGTGGATTTCATGGAGTGTTTCATGCAGAACGACAACCCCTTCCAGGATGTTTCTGTCTGGCATGAAAGCAGTTTGGGACGGCTGCACAACAGAGTGCACAATCTGCATAACTCTATTAGTCCCGACCTTGGTGAAAATTTTGAAACTTACATTAAGAAGACAGATGGGCCTGAACTTCTCAATACGAACAACCTCTGTCTTCTTGGGGAGTAAAGTAATCATTCCAAAATTAAGTTGAAACAACTGAAGCTGTCCAGAGAAAATATCATGGAACATCGGGAGTAAATCCCCTTTGATGATATGCCAACATTTTTTATGAAAGTCTGCCGGGAAGCCATCCTGCCCGGGAGGTTTTGAGGACCGGCAGGTGGAGCCGTATAAGCCTAAGCGGAAGTGGAAACGGAAGGTTTATCCAGTTTCGGCTGTGCGTAGAAATGCTAGGATCCGTACCTCTAAAAAATTTCATGATGAAATTTTAGAGGAATTTTTTGGAATAGCAGAGGTCTTAAAGACTTGGCTAAAAGAAGGTTTCTAGCGGAGGCGTCTATTGACTACCACTTGGATTTTATTGCCCTGTCCGAGACTGGAAGGGACAACTTTACACCCCAATTCCTTAGTACTTTATCCGGAGGTATTGACTTTGACTGGCACTGCTTACCTCCAAGAGGAAGGCCCGGCGGGATCCTACTCGGGGTTAGGTGTGACTCGTTGGAAGTGCGGAGTGTGGTCATGGGGGATTTCGCGTTAAAATTTTGGGTCAGATCAAAGGTTGATGGGTTCAATTGGGCTTTAGTGGCGGTTATTGGGGCCGCACAGCCAGAACTCAAACCAGATTTTCTGGCTGATCTAGTTCGTATTTGTGGTAGCAAGCAACTTCCAATCCTAGTTGGGGGTGATTTTAACATTATTCGAAGGAGGGAGGAGAAGAATAATGATAATTTTGACGGCAGGTGGTCGTTCACGTTCAATACAATCATTGAAAGCTTGGATCTAAGAGAGATAGAGCTATCTGGTAGGAAATTCACTTGGGCTAATTCGTTACCTAACCCGACTTTTGAGAAGCTGGACCGTGTTCTCGCTAGTGCCGAATGGGAACAAAAGTTCCCGCTCGTAACAGTCCAGGCGTTATCGCGTGGAATTTCGGATCACACTCCGTTGCTAGTTGATTCTGGCGATCCATCTCACATGGGGAATAAGAATATCTTTTCTTTTGAGCTCTTGTGGTTTGATAGAGAAGGGTTCTTTGAGATGGTTGCTAGAGAATGGTGAAAGATTCAGGAGGAGGGTCTCCTATCGAGAGATGGCAGAATAAGATTAGGCATCTACGAAGTTTCCTGTGTGGATGGGCTAAACATACGCATGGGATTTATAAGGCTAAGAAGGAAAGACTCCTTTTACTTATTCAGTCCCTAGAATTAAAAGCCGAATCCACTATTTTAGATTCCAGAGAGCTGGAAGCTAAGGTAGAGGCGGAATTAAGGCTGAAAGATCTCCTTCGGGAGGAGGAATTGAAGTGGGCATTGCGAGCTAAGGTCCGCAAGATCGTCCAAGGGGATGACGACACTCAGTTCTTTCATATGATTGCCAATGGCAAGCACCGCAAGAAGAGGATATTTCAGCTTGAGCAGGAAGAGTGGACGATTGTAGGTCAAGAGAATCTGAAAGTCTATATTACGAATTACCATAAGCAGCTGTTTGGGCCGCCGAAAGATAACTATGTGTCCTTAGATGAGACCAGAGTTGAGGATGTACCTCAACTTGCGTCGGACGAGAATGGAGTCTTGACTGCCCCTTTTATGGAGAAAGAGGTGTTTGAGGCTATTTCACACATCGAACACAGTTAGAATCAGATCGGTCATCCGCCATTGTTTCTAAAGCTTCAGATCAAGTTGAGGAACTATGAGCAGAGCGATGGCCCCATCCTATACAATTAGAGTTTGTCCCTGGTCACTCATATCCTTACACTGCAGGCAAGTAATCCATTATATATCCTCAAATCTGTGATGCCTTCCACCTCCTATTATAATTACAGAAGATGCCCATCCATCAGCACCGTAGGGAACCAGGAGAAACACCAGGGTGGTCTGCATCTCCTTCAGCAGCAGCACACAATCCATGCATCAGTGTTCGCACATGTTAGTTTGATTCCGTTCCCCTTCATACTTTGTATCTCTGCATCTTTCAAGTTCTGACCACGCATCAAATTAGCGTCTTCAGTTCATGAATTTATCCCACGTTGGTTGATGCAATGGAGGAGGTGTACCGACGACTGTTTGATGTATTGGGTGCCTGCTGCCGTGGGTGATGTTTCTAAGGAAAAAACTGCAGCAGATTAGCCGCGAAGGTATTCACCTTCTTCACACCATTCAGTTCCGTTGCCCGTTACGCTTACTCCCATCAATGGGAAAGAAGGCATGTGTGCTTAAATTATCCGCCTGATAATATATTTACACATATAATTGTCCTATAATACCGTGTTCGAATCGATCATGTTTTGCTCACAACGTTCAGATTTTAGATCTTCCATTGATGTTTCGGCTTCAGTAGAAACTATTCCTATTGCACATTGTGGTCAATGAGGATTAGGTGGTACTGATAATGTTTACTCTGTTACTCTATGATCTGTTCCATTTTCTCAAGTTTTATGTAACATACTTGTATCATGTTTTTAGAATAGAGCTGGTAGAGCATAATACACCAATATTTTCTGTTCTTTCCTGCAGGAGCTTATGTCTATTTGTGATTGAGCGTCGAATCTATGTAGATAAGTCACATGATGAGTTATACCAGGAACCTTTTAGGATATTAGTATATTTTCAGTTTTGCTCTCATATGGGATATCCACATTTTTTTCAGATCTATTTACTTCTGTATTTAGTGATGCTTCTCATTGTTCTTTGCTCTCGTGAAACACCTATGGGTGAGGTAATATATTTTCCCGTGTATATATCGGCATTCCTGTTTTAAAAAATTGGCATTGAGGGTCTATTATACATGTTTCGTCTACACCCTGCTGCGTGCTTAATTTCCTTTCTTATATATGAACAAATGGCAAGACATACAAAGCACGGTTTATCGCATCTGAATGGCAGTTTTTATACCTTATACCTTTATCCATCTCACAGATCTACTCTTCTATCTACATGAAAATATATCCTTTTTTTTACTCATAAGGAAATCTATCTATATGTAATCTATGGATTATTTTTTGTTTCAAATGGAGTACTCTATATAATTTTTATTATATATACAAAGCTGTGTATTCGGTTAAATGTGCCCTTTTCTAGAGAGAGTGAAAACTGGCGTAAGGCAGGTTATATTGGTAGACCAATAAACTAGCTATGTAGTGGTAGTTGGCCAGCAATGTTTATATCCCTAAATAGGCTCGATTTGCAGGCTGTACTCAGATTGTTTTTCACATAGGCAGAATTAATCACTGAGTTAAGTTAAATACTATATGTTTCAGAACAAATTGGATCTAAAATTTGTAGATCGATTGGTGATATTAGAGAAAAGGCCTAAGCCTAACTTTTAGTACAAAGTTCTCAGAGATTCTTATATTACTCGCTGGGCCAGAAGCGAACAAGTGCCAGTGTGACCATTATGATTTGTTGTTGTTGTTGAACATGTACTAATTCTCATCACCGTCTTTGCATGAAAACAATCTCATTATCATTGCCTCCAATATGGGATCCACCGTTGTAGTAATATATGGATGAAGTCGGGACTGCGGTTTTTACCACTCTGCAGTGCTAGGTGTCTTATGACAAAGAATTACGTTGGCAATACATAATGTCCGTAAAATTCGACCATCTATCACATATAACACCATAGTGTGACCTTTAAGTTTCATTTTTTTTAATTTTGTTTTCTGATTTTTTTTAATTTACTGCTCGTGAGGGTGTAGGGGCGCCCGGGTGCTGTCACACCTTTCTTTATATAGTTAAATAAGTTAACATTCTTTTATACTTATGATAATAAGAAGTAATAGTACTCTTGATTTGTACCTAACTTTGGAGTACACAAAGTCAACAAATATATAAGATGGCTGCAATTTTTTTATTCGCACTTACATCTAACATTTCTCTTTCAATGCATATGTTTATATTAACATGAATGGCACACTCACCATCCCTTATGTTTGAAGACTCTTATGGTTTCAACGCCCCAACCGCGACCACCAATTAGATGGGGCACTAATAGATAAGTTGATATTCTACCTCTGAAAATCAATGTAAACCATCCAATATTTTAGTAGTAATATTTTACATCTACAATCGTAATGGCCACCAATATGAATTTGTATATTTTGTGTGTTTAATAAGCATAAAAGATAAATTTAGTATGTAGTGATTACAACACATAACTAGCCCGTGCAGGCGCACGGGTCGATGACTAGTATTTGGTAATGGAGAAGATATTTGGACGTATTGTAGTTATTACAGTAGTGGATGATACACTTGCTGAGACTTACACAACGACTAGTACTGAAAATTAACGCTAATCATCTCAGAATTGAGGTGTACACGCATGGTTTTTTGCCACAATGTATAGTGAACACATGTTTCAAATAAACATTCAGTCAATACTTATATCCTGATAGGTGGTCTACAATATGTTCTAGTTGTATTTTTCTCTGCTCTATACCTTCTCAGTTCTTAGAAGTGTAGTACTCCCTCTAATCCATAATAAGTGTCGTGATTTTAGTTCACATTTGAACGAAAACCACTGACACTTACTATGGATCAGAGGGAATACCTTTTTGAAAGGTAATTTACAATGCTTGGTATTCATGAAATCATCTTTATTTGCCCCATGGCACGAACCTAGCTAGTACAGATTGTCTTTGATGTCGTGGAAGAGCAAAAGAAGCAGATTGTCATCAAGGTATTCAGCTGTTTAAGACCTCTCTAATTTTGTCCAAGTCAACTTTAATGTTGGTCTTATACTACCCAGATAATTTTAGGAGATTACTGATAAAATCTGTGTGAAGAGACATGCTTGTCTTATATACGTGATGACAGTCAAGAACGATTGGACTATTATATGTAACAGTAAAGATTTAACCTGACAATTAGCAGTTCCTTAAAACTGTCTCAAATCTCAATACACTACTAGGAAAACCCCTATTGGTAACCATTTGTTAGTAGTGCGGGTACCTGCCATGCGCTGCTGCTAAGTTGATAGTAGTAGCGCGAATATAAATCCTGCGCTGCTACTAAGTGGTACACACCATGCCCCCCGGGACAGGCAACAGTAGTAGCGCGGGGTATTGAACCCGCACTGCTACAATGTGGTACCCACCGCCCCCCCGACGGGCCATAGTAGTAACGTGGGGTATATACCCCGCATTAACAGCCGTGAAACCCCCATCTCCAACCCTGAATGCCTCCTCTCTCCCGTCCCTCTCCCCCTCTCTTCCTAGGCTCTCCCATGGCGCTCCTGCCCATGCGCCATTCCTCCTCCATGACACCCAAGGAGGCCACCGCGTCGCACCGCCGTCGCCCAGGTGCTCGCCGGTCTTCCCCCGCGCTTCCCTGGTACCACACTGGAGCGCCTCACCATCGGCAACCAGCCCTGCTACTCCCTCCATCTCCTTCCTCTCTTCCTTATTTCTCCTTTTCCTCTCTCCCTCTTGTTTGACTCACCCTTCCATGGCCATGCTCATGCAGGTTCTCGCCATGGACGATCAGGAGCTCTCTTCCTTGGACGCGAAGATGAACCCCATACTGCCACCTTGCTTTGCCCGGGATCCGGTCCCTCTCCAGCAGCCCACTGGATCTGGTCTGCTTCTTCCTGTCCGCGCCTCCAGCAACCTCTATCATTGCTATATCGAACAGTCGCCGCCATTGAAAGCATGCACGGGATCTAACCCCACATGTACGACGTGGCCGGGAAAACCGGCTCGTACTTCCTCCATACCCGATCGAATAGATAAAAAAAACTGTCGCTATACACAACTATGTACACGGAGGGTTGATGACTTTTGAGCATAGGGGAATGACAGTTGTGGTATCTTTTCTGTTCGTTTCACCTACAGAATGATTCTTGCACACAAAACTTGATAGAGAAGCATATCTCAACAGTTATTTACCGTTGGATTAAAACATCAATAGCCGAGATGTATTATTGCACCGTGATGTTTGCAAGAGTCCAGATGGAATCAAATATGGTTTTTTTTTTCAAGATCCAGATGGTATTAAATAATCTATCTCTCCCTAGAGAGCGATCTCTCTCCTCTCCATGTCCCCATGTCATGCCGTCTCCTCCTTGGCCTCTTCTCTTTCCACCATGTTTCCAGCCCAAGAATTAATCCAGTGCATATCCGGTCAAGGTTGTGTACGTGCACCGCTAATGAGATATACTTTGCTTCTACAGCCGCAAAGATTAATCGAGTACGTGCTCTGATCAAGGTTATGTACGTGCATGTTCAATAGAGCCAGCATGTACGCGGCATCTTGCCGTATGGGCTTCCGCATGATCGCATAGAGAAGAAATCAAGTTAACTTGCTTCGTCGTTCTTCGCGGGCCGAAGCTGGCCGACGCTTCATGACGGTTCTCATGCCATCGATCGTGCCTGTGTTAGAAGCCAGAAGAAATTGATTTGTGTTACATCTACGAACAGTACATACTAGCGCATCTAGTGGAATTAAGCTTGGTATATGTACGGATCATCAGATCATCAGTTTTTTACTATTGTCTCTAGATCTGATGATCTTCTCCAATTTTTGGGGCACACAGGTACGGAGATACATGCGGCAGGAGCTAGGTCTTATACTCTTATTTGTGGGACATAGAAATACGGCAACAAACACGTCGATTCGCCGGAGACAAGCAATAGCCTTTTTTGGAGAAACAATAGCAATAGTCATATATCTTTTTGTCCAGCAACGGCATCATCAATGTCTATTGATGTGGTAGACACTCAAAACAGGTACACACTCCCAACAGATTTATTTTATCTTTTTAGTTTATTACGAATGGAACAAGTCACATATATTTCTGTACAGACAGCCTGACAGCTACATCCTTAAGGATTGTGTTTCTCAAGATAATTGGTGTGGTTGATTGCTTGACTAAAGGGTTTGAAGGCATGAACTGATTAGAAGTGTATCATGTCTTTGGTGCTAAGTTCAAATTATTATTCACAAAATATGTTTTGTAGCTGGGCACTTGCTACAACTTCATGCATGTTTTCTTCCAATTAAAAAGCTATGAACAATATAGAAATTAATAATTATGCATAAGCTAACAGCTTCTATATAAGTATTTAAACTCATGACACTTTAGTACTTCTCATTCGAGGTGATGTAATGAATAAAATGGAGTTATTTCCCATTGATGCTATGTCCAAAACATTTTAAAGAATTTTGTGTTACTTTTATCCCTTATAATAGGGCAGCTAGAGCGCAAATTAAGCAGATTTATTTCCTAAATCTCTACATGCGTGCACCTCCTTGGTCTTGGTGGTTTTGCTTACGGGCCCAATAAACCCGGACGGAGGGAGTATCTCTTTGTAGCCGTTGGATGTTAACTTACGATATCATGGGCACTTCTCCTAAGCAAACTCCACCTTCTATAACACTCTCGAAGGATTTTTTTCCAATGGAGAAAGTCTCGCAGCTTTCCAAAAAATAAAACATGTCCCAAATGTCTGTCTGGCGCGCTATTGATCACATCTCGGTTTCCATACATTTGCGCATATCTTCCATTTCCCGCTCAGAGCCAAAGAAAGATGAGACACGATCTCCCCTAGCACTTCCACCTCTGTACTGGAAAGGTCAGATCCAACAACGTATACAAAAACATAGTGGTTTCAACCCCAACAATACCAAATTCGTGGTAGGAAAGTGATTCTTTGGCAGCAAGCGAGCTATGTTGTCCTCTAATTCTGGTATGGTTTTCGTACCAATTGAAACCTACAATCTTATATGGATGCTACTTGATAATGCATAATTTGAATTAATCGATACAAATTTGGTTGATTGGATTTTCATGTGTGATCTACATGCCCGTAGATAGGTTCAGATGGAACTGAAATATATTAACACTTTAGTTTTTGTGAGCCCAGGTTTGGAAGTGAATATTTGCAAAGGACATCCACTAGTGTAGCTTACAAAGGTGCGTTCAAAGTTACAGCAGACCAAATCATGTATTGAATTGAAGTGTGTGTGTGTGTGTGTTTAAAACTTGAACTGACGCGTGTTTAATCATTGATAGAGAACTATAGCGAATATATACTGAAATTAGATTCAAACACCTCCAAGTGCATTTGTGAAGTAGAACAATACATTTTGAAAATGAAACAAACTCGGGGGGAGAAATCTATTTGCAATTAGACTTAAACACCTGTCAAATGCGTTTGAAAAGTAGAACAGTGCATTCCAAAAACGAAACAATCATGGGGTGTGAAATCCATCAGATACTTATTCATTAATCGTGAGCTACCGTTCTCTTCATCACAATGGTTGTTGCTCTTGTGTGCTGGTCATGTAGGTCCTTAATTAACATGATGACTTCCAGACTGTCTACTACAACAAGTTTTGTTTGGCAATGGTGAGGGTGGTGCGATGACAGTAGCATGCCTTCGTCTCGTTCCAGTATGTGCTGTCTATAGACCTAGTTATTTTTGTTACTTTTCATGATCTTTGTGTAGCCTTGACAGTTCATGAATACACCAGAATTTATCCCCACCCAAAAAACATACTACCTATATGTTATATTGGCTGAAACCCTCTCTATGTCCTCGTATTTCATTTTGATATAAAATGATATACAACATATTATTGATCTCGGCTGTTCTTTGCTATTGATAATCTGACCCACCCATTTTCTATTAGCTTAGTAATGTAATATATTTTTACAAATATGTCAATATTCACTTCACAAATATGTTTGGTGAGTATTAATTATGCCCTATATATAGTCCATGCCACAACATTCAAAATCCATCGTATCTGAGCCTTATATTTGGATGCAATTTATTGTTGGTGTTCTCTATTATGTTGCCTTCATAGTTGATGAGTAGACCGAAAAAAATTCTGTCAAAAAAAACATATATATGTAGTATTGGCAGAAGAACCCTTTATGCCCATGCATGTCATTTAGATCAACCACATATTATGGATCTCAGTTGTTCTTTTCTATTGATAATCTGAACCAGTAATTTCCTATTGTTTTAATAATATAATATATTTTTATCAATGTGCCAATATTTACTCCATAAATATCATTAATGAGTATTAATTATGACATATATATAAGCCATGCCCTAATGGTTAAAAGAATGATATCTGATTCTTATATTTAGATACAAGTTATTGCTTGCATTAATCATGGGTCGTGACACAAATTCCGCATGCTCCCCGCGCCTTTAAGTTCTGACGATTGTGGCTATTCTTTGCCGAATGAGTTTGATATCTCAGTAGGAACAAAACAGATTTGCGTCCTTGTTCGCCTATCGAAGTTGTAAGGAAGACGACTACCGAAGTCGGCGGTATTTCTTGAAACCGTTCATCTAGTAATGTTTATACATTTTTACTCTTGTTGTCCTTGGATCCATAGCTTCTAAAGTTCAGCATGGATACTCCATGACATCTGTCATGACATGTATTCTTTTAAAGAAGTTAGATCCATGATGGAATGAGTGGATACACGTAGAACGTAGATTTTTACCATTTTGCTTGGGAGATGGCAAGGATTTTGCTTGGGAAATACATTTTTAAAGTGAAGTACCATCCGACTAATGTTGGCACAAAAATCTAAATGTACTTTGATATGTAGAGTTCTGTATGACATTTCCTTCTATGTGGTTTCATTTTTGACCGCTACATGTTTTTCCTTAAAATATTAGTTCACTGGTACCTTTAACTCTATATATGGGAATAAACGTTTTGTTACATGATAACAGATCAACATGGATGGGGAGTTCCCGCGATACAACAATGTTGTGCACAATGATCTTGACGTCTTCATGACAACTGAACACAACCACCTATTCCAGAACAACCATGATGATGAGATGTATGGTCTGCTTGGAGGCACTTCCAATGCGGGACAGATTGATAATGCCAGCGATGTTGCTGCAGACAAAGGAAACAACAATGGAGAGACTCATAGTGAGCAGAGGATGGAGACAAGGCGTGCCAATTATCACCGTCTCCGCAGAGAACAAATCCAACAACTTGAAGCGTACAATACATACTCAATCAATGTTTCTTACCTATCGAAGATGATGTGTACTAATCTATTTTCATTAATGTCATATGTAGTGTCTTTCATGAATCCCCTTATCCAGATGAGAAACTCCGGAAGACCCTCAGCAAGAGGCTTGGCATGAGTGTACAACAGGTCAAGTTCTGGTTCCAATACCATCGCAGCTCCAGTAAGGTACATACTATTCTTTTCCATGGTGAATTACATGAGATTTCGCCACATGGGCCAGCTACGACACGCAGTTATGCAAGCTTTGCAGAAAATTAGTATAAGCTCCAGCGAACATAGTATCATTGTTTGTCATCTGAACTCACAATGTAATGGGCGAGGCTTTTTGGTACTCTTGCCCCATAGAGCGAGATTTAAAAAAATAAAAAATCAAGTTTATAAGATTCAAAAATATCTGAAAATAAACACACAAGTATATAGCGTGTGTAATCTTTCATATTGAAGTACATTTTGATGTGAGTTGTACAAAAAAATCATGTACTTTTATACTGAATAGTACATGTTCTAGACATAAATTGTTTTCTTATTTTGTATAGCTCGCTTAAAAATGTATTTCGCCACAAAACATCACACACAAGTAGTATTCATCAATAGGTATGTGCATATTGTTTTCTTGAATTTTTCCAAATCAATTAATATTATTTTGGAATTTTTAAAATTTGAATCCATGGAGCTCGAGCTCCATTAGCGATTTCTGCTATGTACTACTATGTTACCCTCATAACCATGGTGTCATACTCTTATAATAACCACTGAAATGATGCATACATGAAATTAATAAATGCAGGGCAAGACGGTGAGGCGGGAGACCAGCAATCTTCAGTTAGAGAAGCAGATGCTAAATTCAGAAAGGCAAGCCATCATATCGGCTATGCAAAATAGCACTTGCCTCAAATGCAGAGGGACAATGGTACAAACTCAGTATACATCAGGCGCCAGCGCTTGTTTATGGAGAATCTGAAGCTCAAGGAAGAACTTCTGCTTGCCAGGGACCATCTTAAAGAGGGTCTCCACCAAAATGGCACGTGGCCCGTATTGACCCGCAAATAACTACACCGTCTTTGGTGTTGCCAACGTTAATTCTGTCATCTGAACCCTGTTTGATTCCTCAGCTTGCAAATAATGTGCCATGTTGTTGGGTATATGTACACAACTTGGCCGCTTATTTATTTCTTTCTGTAGGCTGTCATGGTTGCTTCGTGGGATGGCACGAGATCTATCAATCATGGCAGCAATATAGAGGTTGTGGAGTGAGTGGCTTTGGGATGGCATTGCCGTGAAGCTCAGTCCAACGCCCATCTTTATCTCTTTCAGTTTGTATCCAAACGGCTCAAGTTGAGTCAAATTAATTAGAAAAGAAGAAGCATAAAACCAGCAGATTGAATGTCATGCTAGAATTTTCTGTGTCTTCTTACATATCGTCTCGTAAGTGTTTCATTTATTGAGATACCTTTGTTAGTGATCCTTTTTGGCGACGAAAAGTAGTATGTGAGCATTGATCACGTTCTGGAGCCTTGCTGGAAGTGGATAACAGTTGACATCCGCCTCACAGACACCCTAGAGCGTGCATGCAGCTGTAGAGTCATGCCTGGAGCAGGATGATGAGGACCTGTAGCGGACAACAAGTAGTGCAATATTTCATGAGGAGTCCTTGGGCTCCTCTCTTGTTTCTGATGGCCCTGCAAAGGAATTATGCCAAGTGGTTTTTCTATAGCCAAGCTTGGTGCACCCCCTGCAACACGACGTAAGAAAACACAGCAAATTATTTCAAAAAAATCTGAAACTTTGTGGGCATGATTATGAACAAATGTTATAAATTCTTGCAAAGTTAGGGGTCAAATGACATTTGAGGAGCTCTGTACAAAAAAACAAAATTACCGAAAATGTATGTGGACCGTTTGAGCAGACTTTGTGAATTTGTTACAGAGCTCCTTGGAAGTTATTTGACCACCAACTTTTAAGGCGTCTATAACATTCGTTCATTATCATTGCCACAAAGTTTATGATTTTTTCGAAATGTTTTGCTATGTTTTCTTGCATGGGTGTAGCTTGGGTGCACCAAGCTGGGCTCAGCCACTACTTTCCCTGAACATTATAGTGTGCAATTTGCATCTTCTGGCGCATCTATAATTATATGTTCAGGCATCAGTAGTTCCATCGACCTAGAAGTTTGATCAGTTTATGCCGCATCAGCCCTTTTACAAACAGGGCGATGGCCAAAATGGCTCGACCACTTAAATGAGCAAACATAGACACAATGAACACCTATTGTTGCATCATCCATGGAAAGTTACTTCTGAAACGATAATAAGATGAGAACTAATGTGTTTTCTTGTGCCCTATCATGATCACTTGAAAGACCTTGGCAACGGTCCTTAAGGCTCTATCCACTATTTCTAGCTAATTATACAACCATGTCATCTTTAGGTTGAGGTTGTCGCACATATAATTTGCATATCATATGGGGTTTTTCAGGCATTGTAAATTTAGAGTGCAAGTTCGGGTTTTAGTGGCAAAAATAATGATGTCAGTTTCTATCATAATCATATATTATATAATTCTTTGCGACTCTAAGTTCATACGAATTGGTAGTGGAATTTGTGAACCGGCGGCACCGGCTGCAGCGTCGTAGCTCACAGCGCCCATGCCGCAGCTTGCCACCCCGCTCGCCACGCCCGGCCCGAGGTCGCCGCGCCGGCCCCGAGCTCGCCGCAACTCGCCGCATGTGGGCTGCTGCACATCGGGGTCGCGACGAGGTGCCGCTCGCTGCTGCGCCTGGGAGTCGTGCACAATGGAGCCGTTGTACCTCGTGCCTCCTCCATGCCCCTTGGCCCTGGTTGCGCGAGGTCCTCGAGGCTGAGGAAGGTCACGAGCGGGGCAAGAGTGGCGGTGCAGCGCGGCCAGGGCAAGCACGCGGGCGTGGAACGACAGTGGAGGGGTCAACTGCACCATGGCGGGGAAGAGAGAGAGAGAGAGAGAGAGAGAGAGAGAGAAAGTTGTGTGGCTGGATTGCAGGTGGGCCACGCAGGGCATGCAGTGGACGCATGATCCAAAAGGGAGACAGAAAACATCTGCTTTGTGTCCGTCTCGGACCCAAATTTGTCTCAAATTTGAAGTTGAAATGGGTCCGCGCGAACACAAAACGGATAGAAAATGAAAATGGATCCGCGTGTTGGGCGTCGTCTTTTGTCCGCTGACGCAAATGGACGCATGTGGATGATTTGGGTCACTGTGTTGGACTTGTTCTATGCAGCGGTATGCCATTTGTTTGTTATTTTTTTATGAAGTGTGATATCCCTTTGTACTATTACTTCTTCACATGACACAATGTCCATTGAACACATGTCTCATTACCGTAAGTTAATAATGTATATGTCTCACTCTCTCCTTAACTCGACCTTAAGAGCAAGGCCAGCCTCTCGCACTTCGTCTGCCCATCTACCAAGTATATGGTTGGTCGTGTAGCCTCATGTCTGCACTTGTAACCGTGTCAACCAATTAGTGCCCTTAGTGACGCAAAACTCTCCTGAGCACCGCTGGGCAGATGCCCGCTTTGCTCGACCCGCTTGCGCCCCTCATCAACGCATAAGATGTTGGACCCGGAGTCTTTGGTGTCTTTTTTTTGAAAGATAGCAGGAGAGCTGCTATTATTCATTAAGATGAAGCGCTAAAGAAACCGATGCTCGGTTAATTGAGGAAAACCGAGCTAAAACCTTTACAAAGAGCACGCTACACCTAGCAAAGCTAGGGCTCGAGCACAACAGGACATACAGGAACGCCTAAGGCCGACACAACACGAACTGAAAGACAAAAGCAGCGTCATCGTACATCACCCACCGCGCACACGTCCCAGTGACTTCGACTTCGCTTCAACCACGCCAAAGAGCACCACTCAGTCGTCTTGGACAAGGTCGCCACAAGCATGTTTGACGACATCACCATCACCGGAGAGAGATGACATGTTCGACGAAAGAGGAGCGAACATGTGCCTCTCCAATTACGAGAGGGCGCCCAACCTGACTCGCCTGGCGCTGCAAGCATGTCGTGTGTGCTCCAAGTGCCCACCACCATCGCCCCTGACGGACATGCCGCCGAGGGGTGCCTGATGCCCCCCCTTGGACCAAACGACCGTCCCCAGACAGATGCACCACAAACAGCTCCAAGCTCACCAAAACGATGCCCGCTTCAGATCCACCGCACCTCTCCTAACCAAGTGCTCCCGACATCAGACTTAGCTCCAAGATAATGCTTCCAACAAAGTAATGACACCAATGGCGCCACCATTACACACGGTTTTCACCGGGAGACAAGAGCTTCAAGCAGGGAGAGGTGTCGGATCCCCTCGATGGCGCCTCCAACAAGGAAAATCGCCCCACCACTATGTGGTCCCGGTTGGTGGCTTGAGCGGGACCAAAGGCTTCCTTTAGTCGGTTCATGCCACCAACGGGGCCAATGGTGAATGCCTATATATACCCTCTGCATGCAAAGCGGAGCACACTGCTCTGTTTTTCTGGCAGGGGAAGGGACACCTACCATGCACACAAGGTGTTCGATGGAATGGCAGAGCCACACTACTTAAGGTTTCTCCTCTCCAAGCTCGACCGCCAAGCTCCATTTTCCTCAATATTTATCTAGGTTTAGCGATCCGTCACACCCGTCCCCGTCTTCACATGATCGATCACCAGCGCAGATCATCGCCGCGGCAACCACCGTGGTGACCCTCTTGTTCTTATCTTCTTTCGAAAGGAAAAATATTCTTACTTGTATGTTTAGATAGATACTTGTATTATTTTCTTACTTTTATTATTGCATCTTATATAGTGCGATGGTTTTGGTATCCGCCCAATCGGCCCTAAATCCTGTCTATGATTCGGATGTGGTATATATTATCTTTTCATAACTATTGGTTCATTTATTGTTTATGAAAATTATGCCGACCAACGTGACATAGATTTTATTTATCCAGGAGGTTGTTGAATCGGAAATTCCAACCGACCCTATTGTCGAGAGGTTAAATTTAGTTGAAGAAGAAAACAATTTCTTGAAGGAAAAATAAAAAACTTGAGGAGGAGGAGATGATATTGGAGTTGCATGTTGCGGATGTAAATCGATGATCACAAGATCAAGATGGATGCAATGCGCTTGAAGATTAGAAAGATTAGAAAATATGCCATTCATACCGAGGCTTGGTATCATTATGCCGTTGGATCAGTTATTACCTTAGTTGCGATTATGATCGCATTTTTTCGCATTGAAATGTTTTACATAGTTTCAATGTATGGTTTAATTAATTTAGATGCTCTGCGAGGGCTTTATGTTGTTAGATGAGAACTATGTATGTACTTTGGTTTTTCATGATTATGAACTTCTATTAATTTGGTCACTTAATTATCTATTCATGATGTTCTATAATGATTTTTGAACATAATTATATATAATGCCGCAGATGAACCGACAATGGATGTCGGTGACAAACACACCTCAAAGTACACTAAGGGTATGTGTGATGTCCATGCCCTATATGTGTGAATCTGAAGTCTTACTCTGACGAAAATCGTTCACACCACCTACTTTACAAGGTTCCATGCCACACTATAATGTTTGGGAGAGCACGGAGAAATAGGTGTTATGATGGAAGGGCGAAGAAGAAATACGATGACAACTATGTGCCCCTGAATACGGTGATGCTCACTGAACATCAAGAGAAAAAGAGCGATGTGCCGATGGTGCTGCAACAAGCAACTACTGAAGATCAAGAGGAACAGGGCGATGTGCCCGATGATGATGATCTCTGCGGGTCATTGTCGATGCAAGGGCATAATCACGGAAGTCAAAGGAGAAGCTGAAGTTCGATCGCATGTTGAGGATCACAAAAAAGGTTGTACCCCAATTGCGAAGATGGCAACACAAAGCTCGGTACCGTCTTGGAATTGCTGCAGTGAAGGCGAGAGAATGATGTGCACGATAAAGGATTTGAGAAGCTACTGAAAATAATGAAGAAGAAGCTTCCAAGGATAACGAATTACCCGACGGTACATACGCAGCAAAGAAGGTCGTATGCCCCTCTAGGATTGGAGGTGGAGAAGATACATGCATGCCCTAATGACTACATCCTCTACCGCGGTGCATACAAGGATCTGAGCGCATGCGGTGTATGCGGTGCATTCTGATATAAGATCGAGCGAGATGACCACGGTGATGTTGTGCCCAGCCTCCGGGAAGAGGTTCCTGCGAAGGTGATGTGGTATGCTCCTATAATACCACGGTTGAAGCGTCTGTTCAGAAGCGGAGAGCATGCCAAGTTGATGCGATGGCATAGTGAGGACCGTAAGAAGAGCGGGAAGTTGAGAGCACCCGCTAACGGGTCACAGTGGAGAAAATCGAGAGAAAGTCTGGGATGAGTTTGCAAAGGACCCAAAGAGCGTATGGTTTGATTTAAGCGCGGATGGCATTAATCCTTTAGGGGAAGCGAGCAGCAATCACAACACCTAGCCCGTGACTCTATGTATGTATAACCTTCCTCCTTGGATGTGCATGAAGCTGAAGTTCATTATGATGCGGTTCTCATCCAAGGCCCATATACCAACAATGACATTGATGTGTACCTAAGGCCATTAGTTGAAGAACTTCTATGGCTGTGGAATGGAAGCGGTGTATGTGCGTGGGATGAGCACAAAAGGAGAATTTGACCTAAAGGCGTTGCTGTTACGTGACCATCAGATTGGCCGCTCTCGATAACCTTCGGACAGACAAACAAGGGATACAAGCGCATACGCGCACTGTTTACTTGACACCGATAGTATATACAGGGAAGCTGCAGGAAGAATTTGTACCTGGGCCATCGTCGTTTTCTTCCGACCAAACATCAATGTCGAAAGAAAGGCAAGCATTTCAATGGCGAGGCAGATCACCGAAGAATCCCGCCATGCGTACCGGTGATCCGCGTACTTGCTATGGTCAATGATTTACATAATCTTTGGAAAGGGTCCAGCGGACTAGCTGTTCGAGAATAGATGATAATCACGCACCCATGTGGAAGAAGAAATCTATATTTTGTGACCTACCCTCTTTGGAAAGACCTAGAGGTCCGCTCTTGATCGACGTGATGCGTGGCGAAGAACCTTTGCGTGAACCTGCTAGGCTTCTTAGGCGTGTATGGGAAGACAAAATACACACGAGGCCGCGAGAGGACCTGCACGCTTACCGCGAAAAAGAGGCATGCCTCCAAAGCGATATGAAGGTCCTGCCAGCTCACGCTCTTCGAAAGAAGAGAGAAATCTTCTTTGAATGTCTGCTTTCGGTATGAAGGTCCGGCGGCTTCTAAATGAATATAAAGGGAATAATAAATATGCGGAGAAAAGTTCCAGAACCTAAAGTCTCATGCCTGCCCGTGATTACGGCCGCAGCTGCTTCCGGTTGCATTGAGGACTTCTACGGAAAAGCGTCGATTAGCCATTGTGAAGCTATGTGCATTCCTCAATGCAATATCTCAGAAGGTGATCGATCCGAAATATTACCAATGCTAAGGAGTGATGTGGCGCAATGTCTTGTCGAGTTTTGAGCTGGTGTTCCCACCATCCTTCTTCAATATCATGGCCGCCGTCCTAGTTCATCTAGTCGGCAGATTGTCATTCAGGGGCCCGTATGTTCTACACAATATGTACCCCTTTGAGAGGTTCATGGGAGTCCTAAAGAAATATGTTACGTAGCCGTGCTAGGCGAGAAGGAAGCATCTCCATGGGCCATCAAGCGAGAGGATGTCATCGGGTTTTGTGTTGACTTCATTCCTGGCCTTAAGAAGATAGGTCTCCCTAAATGCGTGGTATGGTAAGACTGGCTGGAAAAAGCACACTTGGAAGGGACTCAATAATATCACGAGGCGGATATTCTTGGTCTCAAGAACACTACACAGTTCTCTGAGAACTCTACCTTGGTGACCCGTATGTCGATGAACACAAGAACGATCTGCGCTCCAAACACCGGAGCGGTCTGACGATTGGATTACATGTGAACACATCGGGACTTTCAGCAGTTGGTTGGAAACACGTCGGAGGTGACAGCACTGTTTGTGATGAGATGTACTTGTTGTCGAGGGACCATCTTGACTGTAATGATTTGGAAAGGATCTGAGATAAATGCGAATACATTTTACACAATTGACCAAGATCAAAGAGCACCAACCAAAACAGCGGTTTCGCTTTGATGCAGCAACCGACGGGGAAAGGACACATATTATGGTTACATAGTAGACATATTGGAACTTGACTACGGAGTAGATTTTAAGGTCCCTTTGTTTAAGTGCAAGTGGGTCAATCTGTGGGAGGCGGAGTGCAGGTAGACCCACGATGCGGAATGACAACAATGGATTTGAAAAATCTTGGGTACCTTGACGAACCGTTCGTCCTAGCCAATGATGTGGCACAGGTTATCTATGTGAAGGCCATGTCTACCAGACCGAGAAAAGAAAAGATAAAGAGCGAATACATCATACGATGAGCCAAAGCGCACATAGTTCTTCGGGGAAGAGGACATCACAGGGAGTGGAGGGCAAGACAGACATGTTTGAAGAGTATGAAAATTTTCATGAAATTCCTCCTTCAAAGTCAAGGCTGACCCGAGCATCCTGATAAGCGATGAAGATTATCCATGAGTTACGGCGCAATAAGAAAATGACACAAGCGAAGAAAAAAGTGAAGACTTTCTCCGCAACTATTATGATCTTACCATGCCAACTTTGTAACAGCGAGTATGATACCATTGTCCGTTTTGTACATGCACATGCTATGCCAACTTTTCAGAGTTCATTTGAAAACTATGAATTTGAAAACCTCGCCAACCGATTATCCATTTGAAAACTAATGGCACTAACAGAGCGTTTATAATTTTGCTGACCTAAAAGCAAAAAGAATTAAAAAATAAAGCAAAAACCAAAGAAAATAAATAATGCAGAAAACAAAACAAAAAACTAAAAAAAATTAGCAACAATAAGTATTTTCACTACTAGAAAAGGGCTATAGATGGGATTCACAGTAATGGCGCACGAGAAAGTTGGTGCGCCATTGAAGGCTCTACTAATAGGCACCACATTCTGATGCGCCATTAGAGTTCAGAAAACTACTAATGGCGCACCATGCAAAGGTGCGCCATTAGTATCAAAAAATTTTTTGAACTAGTGCGCCTGTCCAAACATACTAATGGCGCATCCTTCTTAAAATCGCCATTAGTAGTTGTAACTACTAATGGCGCACCCTGCTGTGAAGTGCGCCATTAGTATAAATTTTTTTGAACTAGTGCGCCTGTCCAAACATACTAATGGCATCCAGATGAAGTGCACCATTAGTAGTTGTAACTACTAATGGCGCACTCATCGTGGTGCGCCATTAGTATTTTTTTACAAAACTACTAATGGCGCACCTTGGAGGTGCGCCATTAGTAACCTGGATTACTAATGGCGCATTTGTTGCTAGTGCGCCATTAGTAAGTGAGCAGCAACTAGATATTTTGGACAGCCTCTCCTACCCACACTCACTTTCTCCCACTTCATTCTCTCCACCTCCTCCTTGTCTCGGGTGCCTCCTCTTTTCACCTCATTTCCACCATAGATTCATTCAAATTAAGTGGTTAAATTACCTTGTTTTAATAGGTAAGTAAGGGGAAGCTATATTTATGTTGTTCTCCCTACAACAATGTGCACATGCACTTTTTATGGCCTAGCTAGATCTATGTATGTTAGTGGTGTTGCATATGTTTGTGGTGTTGCATATGTGTTTGTGTTTGGAGGTGTACGGTATTTGAAATCACGATAGTTGCCAATATTTTGCGAATGTTGATTCATATCCGTTTAGCGAGTAATTTTGGCATTAAGCATTCTTTTAGTCCTATTTTTGGGGAAAGTCATGCCAAATTTTTGTTTGGTTCTAAAATATCGTTTGCTCTACCCATTGGCGACCATAGTCCCATACGATGACCGAAGGCATCGTGAATAGGTTTTGAGGTCCATGAAGGCGAGATGCTTCAAAAGAACGAGGCGGAGATAAGATGTCGTGTCGAAGATGCAAGCGAAGAGCCTTAATACGGACCCGGATTCGAACAAGTCGCGGGACCACCTGCTCTTCGCGTGGTTTCATGGATGGCTGCTCGGTGGCAAGGTGATGAAGATGACTCTGAAGTCGTCCATGGGGGCGGGCAAGAAATGAGGAAGGGCAGAAGAAAACCACCTTGGCTCGGTAGGCGAAGGCGAAGAATCCCGGAGATGATCACGGCGGTGATGCTGTACACAGTCATCATGTAGAAGATGCAGGACATGATGATGAGGAAGATGCGGGCAGGCGGAGCATGATCATGAAGATGATGATGCGGTGACGGAGCGACTATGGACCATCGATGGGCTGGGTGCAGGACCCTCATATTCAAGAGCTGCTTCTCAGCGGCCGGATACGCTTGAGCTGCCGAGAAAGCCAAGATGGATCAACAGGTTGAGCGGTTACTCCATTGTATGAAGGATGCAGGCCGAGGATACCGCTTGAAAGCGCTCTCATGGCTCACGGAGATGAAGGTAAAACACAAAATGACCGGCGCATGTGCTTCGGGTAACATGTCATTCAGCACGAGCGTCTTCCCAAGAGGAACAAGTGCCCGACCAGTTTGGAGGCGAAGAAAATCGTGTGTCCTCTCGATTTACGCGTGAAATACCATGTGTGCATGAACAATTGCATCATTTATCGGGCGACGCGGAGTCTACCATATGTCCGGTGTCGGCGTCACTCGATACAAGAAGAGGAAAGCTCCTCGAAAAGTGGTGTGGTACTTTCCGATCACTCCTCGTCGCAGCGCTATTTCGCGGACCCTAAGGTAGCAAAGCTCCTGCGTTAGCGCGGATAGGGAGGAGAAGAAGCGAGAAGATGGCGCAAATGATCCGGAGATAGATAAAAAGACAAGATGCTGAGTCACCCTAAGGATGCGAGCGGTGGCAGCGTTGAACGAACTCGAATTTGGGAGCGATCCAGGAACATCATGCTGGTAGCGAGCACCGATGGAGTCAATCCGTTTGGCAGCGGAGAAGCACACATAGCACCTGGCCTGTGTTTGTGTGGATGTACAACCTTCCCCTGGTTGTGCATGAAGAGGAAGTACATTCACATGAGTATGCTAATTGAAGGGCGAAACAACCAGGGAGCGACATCAATCTGTCTGGGGCTGCTGAAGAGGAGCTTGACACGCTGTGGAAGCGAGCCATGTCGTGGGACTCCGCAGAGAAAGAATATTTCCCTAGAGCCGCACTGCTCACGGCGGTGCCCGACTATCTCGATTCACGGATATCTCGCGGGCAGGTAGTCCGCGGATTTTCGGATGCGTAAGGTGCATGGATGACTGGCGTATCGCCAGCTAGATAGAGATCCTGGTCTTGAAAACCGTGTTCATGGGACATCGAAGGTGGCGCGGCGATGACCCGTGGAGAACGCAAGGATCTGTTCGATGGTGAAACCGAACCCAGCGCCCGATGTCACGAGGCGGCGAGGAAATAGACAAGCTGTTGAAAATTGGAAAGACTGCCCACTGCCGGGAAAGAAGCAAAAGGCGCTAGAGCGGAAAAGCGAAGCGCGAGCAGCTGCTGAAGGTATGGAAAGCGAGGTCTGTTTTACGGGACTTGCCGTCTTGGAAGATCCACCGTGTGCCTCACAGCCTTGATGTCATGCATATCACGAAGAGCGTGTGCGAGTCTGCTTGGTACCCTGCTCAACATGCGAAGAGGACCAAAGATGGGCGAAAGCAAGGGCAGACTTGAAATCAATGGGCATCGGGCAGGAGCTTCACGCTAATGATGATGATGATGATGATGATGATGATGATGAGTGAAGCAGGACACGAAAGTCGTCGCCAAGGCAAAAGGCCAAGAAGACCGGAAATGACTACCCTCCAGGTGCTTCACTCTAAGTCAGGAGGAGATCGAGCAGTTTTCACCTGCCTCCTAGGAGT